>JAHBCN010027088.1:0-10222 GCA_019359885.1 Listronotus oregonensis | reverse complement strand
ATTTTTCCGTATTTAACTTGACTATTTATTTGTTAAGCGTTACAAAGTAGCATAATACCAACGTATTTCTTAAAATTAAAATCCCGAAATTATGAAAATATAAGGAATTAAAATTTATTTAACCGTCATATTAATATATTTTTTAAAATATTTTAATAAGTTTGTTCAGTATATTGTTTTAAAATTATTAAATCGTATAGCGTAATATCTTTTACACTGTCCAAACAAAATCTACTTGCAAAAGCTTTTCGGTGAAAGTGTAAACTTAATATCTTTTAAATTTATATCATTTTTTTTATTCTATAAGCAAAAAGAACTACAAATTTTGGTGAAACCAGCAGTATGATCTTTTTAGTAGAAAATTTAAAACTAGAACGAAAACATTAATGTACATTATTTAGGTTTCGTAGCTGGTCAAAAAGCCACAAACATTTTTTTTTTAAATTAGTATTTGGGTATTTCTCTGTAAGCTGGGCAACTCACTCTCCCCGGTCGATATAATATAAAAAATATAGTTCATTTTAAAATTTGTACTTAACTTAAAAAAATAATCACCTAATTTACCGCGGCCAATAACCCATAAAATAAAGTTTATTACATCAAAAACGTGTTTATAATACTTAAAGAACAGTCCCCAGGTAATTATCTCACAGATATTTAAAAAAAAAATCATACTTATAATATTTAAAATCTAATGAACTTTTTACTGACACTATCAGAAAAACCTATTTTTTAATTAAATAATGCATCTAAAAATACTAATGTTTATTTTGTCCCCAATTTTTATGCATAGTCCCCTTGTTCTTATTTAAAACTACCTCAATAACTTTTAATACAATTAATCTTAATTTCTACGTTGTGCTTTGTATGCTTTTTGGGTTTGTCCAATGATAATAATTAAATAAAACTATTATCCCATGAAAAAAACTAACTAGGGGACAGTTTGTCGGGACAAAAATACGCTTAAAGTTGCCCAGTTTACAGAGAAATGCCCATTTAGAAATTAAATTTAAAGCTAAATAAATAAACAACATATACCAACAAAAAAGATTAAGTTTAATTTGCCATGGTTTTGTAAGCTTTAGTCATCACCTATTATGCCGTCTGTTAATATTTTTTTAAAAATAAATAATACTTTGAAGCCATTTATATTTTCAAAAAAAAATTAGTTGAAAAAATGACTAAGCTTTTGACCGAATTTGAACCATCAAGCGACCTTTGCTTACTCCCTCCGATGCTTTATTTAATTAAGCTTTACACCAATACCAAACTTATTGCTTATTATAATGTTAAATGTTTGTTACGTGTTTTTTATTTCGTTATAGTACGCAAAGCTTAAGCACTAACATACGTGGATGTTTAATTTAAAGTAAGAGGTAGTTTATTATTAGTATGAAAATTTGGATAGCCTTAGAGCCAGTGGCCGGCTATATGCATGTATTTGACCAGACCTGCATTTTTACACATTAAATCATCTATACCTACCATACATGAAATGGAGACTCACTAAATCCAGCGTGGCTGTCACTTTTGGTAATCAGGTGTGACAGGTATCGAAATTTTACTGATTTTAAATGTATTTGACCACCTCTGCCATTTGCAAATTAAAAAAAAATACAATTATTATCAAAAAATATTATTGGCAGACCATTATTGACCAGGTCTGCCATTAATACAGTTTGACTACGTAAGTTGGAGCATATTGAAAACTTTTTTATTATTGAGTTTACGAATAAAAGTTATTCTTTATAAGAAGTTCTGCATGGTCCAAAACCTTAAATGCAACCATCCCATATCAAAAGTTACCAGTCGTATAACGATGTTTATCAAAAAATTTTTTTCCTCTAGGGTAAATATTTATTTTAAATATAAAAATTATTATAAAAATTTAATATTATAAATTTTATAAGGGGCCCCGTAAAAAATCAAAAATTTTTTTGGGAAATTTTACTTTTCCCCCAATTTTTTCACTTAAAAAAAACCCAAAAAAACAATTTGAACCCGTTTTTTTTTTTTCCAAAAAAATTAAAAGTGGGGGATTTTTTAAAAAAAAAAAAGTTTGGAAAAATTTTTTTTTTTAATTTTTAGCCTTGAAAATTTTTTAAAAAATTTTGTATTTTTTTTTTTAAAAAAATGTTGAAAAAAGACCCAAAACCCAATAAAACTTCAGGACGTTATTCCCCATTTTTTCTTTAAATAGCTCAATAAATTTTGTTTTTTAAAAAAAATTTGGGTTTAAAAATTTTGGGTTTTCCCAAATTTTTTATTTTTAATTATAAGGTAGTTAAAAAAAAAGTTTTTTAAAAAAATTTTGTCCCCCAAAAAATCCCCCAATTTTGGAAAATTTAAAAAAATAAATTTTTTTAAAAAAAATTATTAAAAATTAAAGAAAAATTTTAAAATTTTTAATTTTAAAAAATTTTTTTTTGGGGGTTTTAATTTTTTAAAAAAAAAAAAAATTTTTTTAAAAAAAATTTTTTCCCCCCTTTTCAAAAAATAATTGTTCTTTTCCCCAAATAGTTTCTGATACAAAGGGGGGTTTTTTAAAAATTTAATATTTAAATGATAAATAAAAAGGGCTTTTTTTAAATTTTTTTTGGTCCCCCCCCAAAAAAAAAATCAAGGGGGGTTTAAACCCAAAACCTCCCCCAAAATTTTCCTATTAGTAATTACTTTAAAAAAAATTTTTGGGGTTTAACCTTTTTTATTTATGGGAAAACCCCCTAATTCCAAAATTTTCCCCTTTTTTAAAAACCCCCCGTAAAATTTCAAATCCTGAAGGAACGTGGTTTTAAATTTTTAAATTTTCCTTAAAAAAAAAGGGGAAAAATTATTTTAAAAACCCCCAACATTTTTTTTAAAAATAGGGGAAAATTTTTAAAAATTTTTGGGTTTTTTGGCCCCCAAAAAATTTTAAGTTAAACCCCCTTTTTAAAACCCTTTAAAAAAAAGTAAAAAAACAATTTTTTTTCCCCCCGGAAAAAAAAATCCCCGTTTAAAAAACTGTTTTAAAAATTTATAAATTTTGGGTTTTTTTAAAAAGGGTTTTTTTTTTTTAAAAAAATTTTTCCCTTTCTTTTTACATCAGTTCTGCAAGAAACATTTTTTAAATTTTCTATTTCCATTTCCACAAATTGAAATTTAATTGGGCTTTTCACTAGTTTTATAGGATTGGAAATTTTTAAAAAAATTTTACCCATCCATTAATTTTTAAAATTTTTAAATCCTTTTTACTGAATTTGCAAAAATTTTTTTTGGGTGCCCTTTAAAATTTTTAAAAAAAATTGGGTTTACACATTACTTTTGTTTTAAATATTAATACAATTTAATTTTTTTTTGTAAAGTTAACATTTTTTTTAAAATTTTTTATGAGTATTTTTAAAATTATATAAAATAAAAGAAAGCAGTTGTCTGTCATTATTAAAACAAACTTGTTACTTTTTTTATCATTTTTTTACGGCCAACTTGTTTTTGGTAAACAGGGTACGGACAAAAACTAATTAATTTTTGAATACTGCATTGAATTTAAAAAAAATACTATTTTATTATTTTAACTTTTTTTATAACAAAATTTTTAAAAAAGTTTTTTTAAAAAAAATGTTGAAACTATTTTTAAAAAATTTTTTTGAGTTTAAAAAAAAAATTATTTTATAATGAAATTTACTGATGATAAAATTTAAATTTTTTCTTAATTAAAATATGTTTTACTTTTAGCCCCAAAAATAGTTTTAAAAATAATTATTTTATGGGTTTACCTTATACATAAAAAAATAAATTTATCAATAGGGAAAAATTTTTAAAAACCCCATTTGGATTTTGTAGAACAGACACATTTTTAAAAAACTTTAAAGAAAAGGTGTTTGGAAATTTAAAACATTTCAAAAGTAAAAAAGTTTTATATAAGGTTGCTTAAGTTTTAAAATTTTTCAAAATTGAATTTAAAAAAAAAAAGGGGAAAAAAAAAATCTAAATTGTCTTTTTCACCAAATTTTTCATCGGCTAAAATTGCATTTGAAAAAATTTTTTAATTTACTTTTTTTTATATTTTGAAAATAACCCCATTTTTGAATTTTTTTTTTGGAAAAAAAAATTTAAAAATTTTACAGATAATGCGAAACAGTTTTTTATTATTTTTGGTTAAAATTTTATCTGAAAGAAAAAATTTTTTAAAATTTTAAAATTTAATAATATTAATAAAAAAAAATTTATTTAATTTATTAATTATATATATATAAATTTAATGTTAATATACAATGTTGAATATTTAAATAATAATTATTAAGTTTACGAAAAAGAGTTATTCCTTATAAAAAGTTTTGCACCTTTGCTTTTGACAATCTTGAAAATTATTATAAAAAAAGATGTTGAGAAATAACTTTTAAATATTCAACATTGTTTATTTACAATAATTTCATTTTCAATATCTTTTCAGCGATAATGTTATAAATTTAAGTTTGCACATTAAAGTTCCATTTAATAACTTTAAATTTGATAAAACAATCATAAATAAATGAAAAAAATGTTTTTAATGTAAATAAACAAGTTGGATATTTAAAAGTCATTTATACATCTTTTCTTTATAATAATTTTCCATATTGTCAAAAATAAAGGTACGTTACCCCGAAGGAAAAAAAATAATTTTTGATGATAAACCTCGTATACGACATGGTACAATTTGACATGTGATTTAAGGTTTTGGTCCATGCAGAACTTCTTATAAAGAATAACTATTTTTCGTAAACTTAATAATAAAAAAGTTTTCCATATGCTGCCAACTTACGTAGACAAACTGTATTTATGGCAGACCTAGTCAATTACTTTTAAAATTTAATATTTTTTGGTATCTTCAAAATTATCTGCCACGATGTTAGACGCGCGATAATGGTCTGCCATTGTTATTTTTTGATAATAATAGTAATATATTTTTAAATTTCCAAATGGCAGACGTGGTCAAATACATTTAAAATCAGTCAAATTTCGATACCTGTCCCACCTAATTACCAGAAGCGACAGCCACGCTGGGCTTAGTGAGTCTCCATTCCATGTATGGTAGGTATAGAGGACTGTATGTGTGTAATGTAATGTAATGTGTAAAAATCCAGGTCTGGTCAAATACATACAGGTAGCCGCCACTGGCTCGTAGGCTAGGAGGTTTAAAGTGGAATGACAGTTTTCTGAAAACAGCAGATTCCACAATTTAGGTACTCTAGAGATTGAGGAAAGGAAACGAAAAAGGTCTAATGCTTTTCCATATGGACTGTAAATAAAAGCATAGCTGTATATTACCTTAATGGGATTTCCTGGTGATGAAATTAAATAGGGTAAGTAAGTAGGTTTTTGAAACAGAAAGCAATGACTATCAATTTATACGTATAGAAGTAAAACATATCTGGTTAAGCGGCGAGAGAAGACAACTTGTAAGCTAGGCGTTGTTAATGAGGAGAGCGGCTCTTTCATAGACAAACAGAAAAATGCGGAAAAGGTGTTAAGGAAGAAGCCACTTCCCAGTGCTCCCTAATTAGGGATAGATGCAGGCTATATAAGTTAATAAAGATGTTTTTAGCATTATAAGTTAAGCTGCTGCTGCGTTTGTTTTCTACATCAGGCTTAGGGACTGACTTAAGAAAATGAATATTAATGGAAAAGGTACGTAAGAGAGATCGCTCATCATGAGTCAGAGTTGCTAACGATACTAAGCCTTAGGGTACTCCAGCATTGATTTGGAAAAGCTAGAAAAGTGACGATCCAAAATAACAGATATATCTCAAGTAAAAAGTAAAATCGGTAATAAAACACATTTGTAACCATACAAATTTTTATAACGTCAGTAACACCACTGTTAAATTTTTCCCCTCGAGTTACAATCGGCACCAGGAAAATTACGTTATAGCCGATAAAGTGCAGATTTGGTTAGATATAATTGGGGCTTTAACTTTTAAAAGTTCCCCTTACACTATGTTTATTTTACGAATCTGCCGTATATTAATTTAACCAGCGAATCGAAATTACATGTTTGGTATTTTAATTCGATAACATTGTCAGATTGTTTAGAATTTAATGCATTTTACAATTGACGAAAAAGTGGATTAACTGACCAGATTGCTATGTTCTGATGTTTAGGGCTGGTTGCGTTTTGTCTCATGAGATCTGATAGAAACTAAATAAAAAGGTTTTTGAACAGAATATGATGATAATTTTTAACCGCCATTGATTGTTATGCACTTTTCGCATTTGTTGCAATAAAAAAATACAAATCCAAAATAGTTCAGAAAACGAAACTGAAAAAAGTGCATAACCTGGCAATTTTTTCAAAATGCATTTATTTCCATAAAGATTTGGGATTTAGCTTAACTTACCCTTTTCTTCAAAATCTATATTATGCCGATGGGCGCTCTTTATTTTTTAGAGGTAAAAACTACCCTTTATTTTAAGGGTAATAAGATTTTAAGGTTTAAAGGTTTAAAACAAAATTTAAAAAATACCTATATATTTTAATCATTACATAGTTACACATTTTTTAAAATTTATTCATAAATCTGTATTTAAATTATCTGGAAATAACAGCCAAATTATTAAAATAACTTGACTGCTTTCGCTAAAATATCATTAATTCAATCGCGCGTCGCGTTGCATCCTCGATGCCGATGCGATGGTTGCAATCAAAATGCAAACCCAATTGGATTCATTACGAGTACGCGTAAGTATATGGAGTTGCCTATATTGGCATTTGGGGTCATAAGCGGCACAAATTTGCAGTCCGAGTGCAAACCTTTGTTTATCTCGCAGGCTGATTTACGATTTATTGAAAATATAATCAGTTATTTTGGTTATCGTGCAGTGCTTAATTCCATTTTTTAGAAATCTTTTTTGTGTTATTCGAATAATTCGAATAGTTCGATTATTCGAATAGTTTGAACTATTCGTATAATTCTAACTATTTGAATAACTTGAATGTTTTTAAATAATTGGAATACCGGACTTAAAAACTTTTTTTCTGATTATTCAAAAACAGGAATTGATTTTGGCCCCAAGTTTGAAAGGTTCGTAATAATTTTTCAGCCTATTTGAATGGAACTTATTATTATTATTGAATCCACAATATTGGAAAGTTGTTGTGGTCCTTATTTATAAAATACTAAAATATAGCAGATTAGTTTTGCCAAAATTTTTTCTTTAATTATTAACTCTTTATATGTCTAAAAAAGGGCATTTTATGGAAAAACCTTTATTTTATTTATTAAAAACGTAATTTTAAATCGAAAGTTTAAGCGTTTCGTTTGCATTACTATTTTTAAATAGCAACTACGACTCTTATAAATAGCTTATACAATCAATTATTAAAAAAATAATATATTTAAATTGTTCGAACTATTTGAATAGTTCGAATAGATCCAATTATTCGAATAGTTTAAATTATTCGAATAGTTTAAATCATTCGAACAGTTCGAAATATTCGAATAGTTCGAACTATTCAAATAGTTTTAATTATTCCAATAGTTCGAATATTCGATTCGAAATTCGAATCGAATATAACTATTCGATTCGATTTGACAACTATTCGCACACTCCTAATTAAAAGTAATAATAATGGGGAGATGATAATTACCCACGTAAATTTATTTGTTGTATGTTTCTTTTAAATTTTACAAAAAAAAAAAACAATTATGGTAATTACGTAATACTTCTTACAAAAAATTATAAATACTTTTTAAAAAATGTTACAAAAGTTTACAAAAATTTTAACCAAATACTTTTTTTTAATTTTCACTTTTTTTTAAAAAACATACTCACGTCACCGATTTATTTGCCGATCGATTTTGTCATTTACAAATCTAGTATCATATGCTGTTAGCAAACATTCGCATTAAGACTTCTAATAATTGTGCAACTGAAAAAAATTAAAAGAATTTTAGCTCTAACTTGGAGCTAAAATTTGTTTTACTAGGGGGAAAAAAGGAGAATTTGATGTCACTGACATCCTTGCACTGAGACGCAATTAGCGACGTTGCAATAACGTAAAAGGGGAATTATATAACATTTTTGGGGATCTATACGAAAGTTTGATGAGTCGCTTTTGGTGTTGAGGTAATCATGTTAATGGTTTACATAAGCCGACTGCCAGAAAAATTTTTTTCCCTTTTTTTAAAAAAAAAAATTGTAATTTGTAATCATTTAAAAACTGTTTTTTTTTTTTTTACTTAGCATTCTTGACTCTATTAAAAAAAATCCAAAAATTTTATTCCCCCTTTATTCCTAAGTTGTCAGGGCTATAAGTTTTCCCCCTTATTTTTAACAAAAAAACCCCCAAAATTTTTTAAAACCCATTTTTTTTTATTTACCCCCTCAGGTAATTCCGGTTTCCTTCGTATTTAAATATTTAACAGGTTTCCCCACAAATTTTGTAAATTACCTGATTAAATAATATTAAATAACTTATTTTTAATGCATATTTTTTGTCCCTCGCGACTCTTTAATATTCTGCATCCCCTAATTACCCAACAAAATGTATCGAAGGTTTTAAATTTGATTTTAAATTTTTAATTTATGAAAACCGTGAAAAAAAAAATGGGTATATTGTGACATAATTTGAAAATAAAATGCATGCTTATAAAAAGTTTTACTTGTTATTTAGAAAAACCTCTAAGTAGATTTGCCAATACTTTTTAAAACACGTTGTTTAAAAACTAGTTAAGGTTTAGGTATAATTTTGTGATATTTTGTTGTTTAGTTAATGTTTTTCTTAAAAAATTTAAAAAAAACATTTTTTTTTACAGTTTACCCTTGTTATCTTGTTACCTTATGAAAAAAATAAAAAAGGGGGGGAAAATTTTTTTTTGTACAGTAGTTTTGGGTAAAACTAGATCTTCAAAATTGAAGGCAAAATTGTGTTAGCATTTCCATGCCCAAAAAAAAAGTATTATACAATACTGATTCTACTTAAAAGATTATTACTTACTTGCTACCCCTTTGGGAAAATTTTTACGAACCACACTTGCATCAACAAGTTCCCCTTTTTTTTGGTTATATTAATGAACGAAAATGCGGGGGAAAATGGAGCATTTTGACAGACGATTATAGAATTAAAGGTGAAAAACGTTTAAAAAAAATAAAATTCGATTTAAGAAGGAACCCCAAGCAATACGACTTTTAATTCGTACCTGGCTATAACAGGGGCATACTTTTAAACTAAATATTATTATTGATGTGTTTATTATCCACCTTTTTTTTTTTTCCCCAAAAAAAATTGGTGAATTTTTTTTTCATCTAGGTCTTGAAATCCCCTTTTTTTTTTATTGTACAAGTCATTTTGGGGGACTGTTGTATTATCCGGTCACCCTGCTATCAGACTCATGTTAAGCAATTGAACGTTTCAAATAAAATTTGCAAATTTCCTACTTTATAAACTTTTGGGAAAGGATAAACTTGGGAAAAGGGGGGAAAAGTCTTTTTTTCGCACCACCAATTGGGTAAATTCTACGGAAAAATTTTTTACAATAATATAAATTAAAAAATGTGGGTTTTTAAAATTTTTTTTATTGATAACCTAAACTCCGAGGTTTTTTCCCAAATGTAAAAATGGACTTCAAATAATTTAAAAAAAAAATAATCTGCTCCGATCTTCTTAATTCATTAGCTGTCCCCGTGCCTTCTCTTTATACTTGTCTCCAAAATATGTTCGAGTTCACTAGAAGTTGCACAGATGTTTGGGGGAAAAAAAAGGTCTAAATATTATGCGTTATTTTAACATATATATTCCTGCTAACTATGATCTAAACTGCACCCTGTCCACGTTTAAGAAAAAGATAAAATTATACTTGTATTCCACAATTCATAACAACTAATAACCAAGAATACTTTTTAAAATTTTAACTTTTGCTGCCAATGTACTTTTTGTCTTATTGCCCCCCTGTTTTTTTTAAAATTTTATTAAAATAATATAAGTGTTTTTTTCCTTTTTTTTAAAATTTTTTAAAATTTTTATTCAATAGGGGGGTGTTTTTGACAAATATGTCATTTAATTGTGGATTTTTTTTCCCTTTTTAAAAGTGTAAATTTTTTTTTTTGTGTCTATTTGGATAAACTCTATATGTACTATTTGATAAATAAATAAATAAAAAAAAAGCACTTTTAATTCTGTAATTATTTTCCCTTTTAAAAGGGGGTATGGTTTTTTCCCAAAACTAACATTTTTGCGTTGGCTTACATGAATCAGACTTGTTCA
>JAHBCN010027087.1:0-10248 GCA_019359885.1 Listronotus oregonensis | reverse complement strand
CCAAATCTTTCAGTGTGTGGAAGGGGCGCAAATGTTAACCCTCCGCCAAGGGCGCGTCCATACCTAGATACGGCCCTGGGACCAGAGTGCAAAGCAGTCACAAAGGATGTGCTTCACCGTCTCGCCTTCATGTTCAGAAGCTCTACACAAAGGTGTGTCATTTATACTTCGTAATTGACAATGTCCAGTAAGAACGCCCGTGATTAGACGAAGGTTCGCCCTAGGCATTGCCAAGTAATGCTTAACTGTATCTCTATCCGGACAGTTCAGTAACTCCCTGGAAAAGTTAAAGTTTACTGTTTTATAACATCGTCTTGTAAAATGCTGATAAGAGTGTCTTTTGATTGGGTTCTTCATCGTAGACCCTGTCAGACCGAAAAGGTCTGCCAGGGTCTGCGATGAAGGAGGATGATGTGACAAAGATTGATAGCACGATACTATATAATTCTAGCAGAATCATCTCATGGATTTTGTAAAAATAATAGCATAGTTTAAATTAAGTGTTCTACAAGCAAAAATATCTATACAAATTATGTTAAAATGGCAAACAAATACAAAAATATTGAGTGCAGATGCACTTACAAATGCATCTTACAGGGCTACGATTGTATAGAGGATACTAATTTCAGCACAAATAAAAATGTGAAAATTAGTGTCGTAACTGACTTTCTAAATGTTCTAGTGTCAAAGTGTGTATCTAATAATATACCAAAGTGCTTTGTGACTTGTGAGTAAGAAATAAAATGCACTTAAGGAAAGTTTTATTTATTTATTTTTTAAAATTTAATCAATAAATCTTGCAAGTTTATTAAATTACAGACAAAAATAATAACCACTTATACACTTTAGAATTTGTTGTTAAACTAAAATACAAAATTAAAAAAAAATAGTTTACTGTTTGCTTATATGTGACGTCACGAGCGACTCCATGTTAAAAGTCAGCCCGCAAACTTAAAATTAAAATCGAATTTTTTTCCTACTTAACCTTTTTTTGTATATAATATAATTCTTGAAAATAGCGGATACTTCCGGACATTATAAAATAGTTTTTCGGTTTTACGGTTTCCGTATTCCTGTTATATGAGGCATTTATATTTTGCTGTTTAGAACTCGCATTGGATGCGTCTAAATTCATGTTAAAAATATTGTAGTACTTGTAAACAGTATTATTATTTTTAAAAACTAAGGTATACAAAACAGAAAAAATAAAAATATACAAAAGTCAATATTACAAATAGCTGTTAAATCACGTGATAACATCCTTAGGTATTATTGGCTATTCGTTGTTTCCTATGTGAACTTAAAACGTCAAACAGAAAACGAAAACAGCAACATTAAACTATAAATCCAGCTTTATTCTTCTGTGTTGCATGTTAAATATTGCTAATAAACGTTTACTTTTGCATACTATTTTAATTGGTTTTAGTCGGCTTTTTTTCAATAAAATTAATAACTTTTTTATTTAAAATTATTTTGCTTCTTTCGTTTATATTTGTTCTTAATAAAAAGGGTGTTTTTTTAAAAAAACTACCGGACATTTTTTTTTTAAATTTACAGATAATTTTGATGGTTCAAAATCCCTATAACTTCTTGCCATTGCCATTTTTTAAAAATAACTCATAATGAAACTTGAAGTAAGTTAAAAATTTAAAAACCCCACTACCCTGGTCATACAATACAACAAATCATATAAATCTATCCCTTTAAATAGCCCATTTTAAGTTGGTAAAAGCAATTTTTTAGGTAAATTTTATATTTTTTTAGCTAACCTTATACTAATGGTATTATTGGGATTTTTAATTTTTAATATCCGTCTTTTTTTAAATAAAAAATAATTTGTTTCAAATTCAAGAAAAAATTTACCAGACAAAGAAACTGGGGAACCTTTGTACCAAATGCAAAACTCGGATATCACTGTAAAATTCCGTACGACTATTCTTAATAAAAATATATAAACAATTATGCAAAAACTCTTTTAGCGATTATATCGAGATTTTATTTGCTTACAATTAGGAAGCAGTGCTTTTATTTAGAAAATGTAACAGTTTAATCCAATTAACTCTTTGACATTTGGAAAAAATATTTATTTGTTTTTATTAAAGTATAAGCATAATAATTCCTTTAGATTTCTGAATTATATAATAGTTTTAAACTACATTAAATTATGCTAACTATTAGTTGCACTTCGTAATTGTTTAGTGAAAACAAAAAAATGTATATTTTACAATGTGAGGACAAGTAGGCAATTTTAATAACAAGCATAAGCCATATCGAATTTTGGTTATTTGTCAAATTGTATGAATAACTTAAAACTATTAGCTCAGTCAAATTAGCCAAAATAATGGCAAACAGGGAAAAAAATTGCGAAAAGTTAAAATTTGGCACAGTTGTTTAGTGGAGTGCCCTGTACAAAATATCAAAAGTGGGTGGGGGTATACGAGGGGAGAGGTAGCAATTCAAAGCCATCTTTTGTATGTTTTTTTCTAAATATCTCAAAAAATATTGAGTTTAGAATAAAATTGCTGATATACAAAATTAAACTAGAGTGAATTCTTTACAAAAACGGTCCTATTTTTTTTGGAAGCTAGAATGCGGGTGAAATGAGTATAATTTTAAAAACTGGATAGTTTTGAATAATTACATCAGTTAACAAATTTAAATTTTTGTAAAGTATTATTGATGAAAATAGGTTTGTTTCAAGTATTGTAGAATCCTTAATCCGAAAATGATAAGCTATTTACTGTAACACGTACAGTTTTTTTTATTATAAGGAGAAAAACGAGAAGACGACATTATTTATATTATATTTATTTAATATAAGCATATAAAACATCTGGAATCTATGCAAGAAAATTACTGAGGATTGGTTGTAATGATAATAAAAAATAAATTGTACGAGTTATGATACAGCGACAGAAACGTTTACTTTTTCCTTTTGTGTTCTGTAGCATCATCTCTTTTTAAAAACCAACAGTAGTCGCCTAACATAAATGGGTTCCAGCGTCTCTGGTATCTTGTTTCCATCGTCCTGATATCCTGGTGAAACCTCTCTCCTTGGTCGTCGCTTACTGCACCCGGAAAAAAATTATATGGAAGTGCAAAAAATGTATTTTAAAAACATGCGACACCCTACTAATTCATAGGTTTTCAACAGTTCATCTATGAGGCTATTAAAGCCTTTAGAAGCCTTTAGAAAATTTATGCAATTTCTAGCCAATCCTATCTTGTAAAAGATTTAATAGCGAGACTTTTCTCTTTCCACAATTTTATTCTACAAATAACCTCAAAGTCAGTAGTTCATTAAGTTTTTATGAAATAAATAAGGTGGCAAATTCAACGGATGATTTTTTCTGAGAACCAAAAAGAAGGCTTAAGTTGTATTTTTAATTTTTTCTAATTAAGTAGCAAAAAACAAACTAAGATTTATCTATATTTTTACCAGAAGGTTAATTTAATTTTTGTTTTTCAGATGGGATACCGCCCATTTCTACCCGATGCATATATTGTAATCTCAAAAACTATTAGAGATTGTTCTTTTTCCTCTTCTTCTTCCTGGGAGCAGTCTTTCACTACCGGAGGCTTTTGTGCCTAATCTCCCGTTGTCTTTTATACCAAACCTCCCATTAGTCTTGTTCCTTCTACAAGTCTGTATAATCCCGCGACTGGTTGGTTGATATATTCCTGTGGGCTCATTTTCGGTTGCCCAAATAATGCCTAATGTCTTTTGTGATTTAACGCTTTTGCACAGTGCAGCAAAGCATATATTTCTGTTTGAAATACAGAACTGTGTGTTTCTAGTGGAATGGAAAATTGTGAATTCCTCATTTCACTGTACACGCCAGCTC
Organism: Listronotus oregonensis; assembly: GCA_019359885.1. Taxonomy (NCBI): domain Eukaryota; kingdom Metazoa; phylum Arthropoda; class Insecta; order Coleoptera; family Curculionidae; genus Listronotus; species Listronotus oregonensis. The sequence goes on along the minus strand of JAHBCN010027087.1, from coordinate 6,403 downwards.
CAGTTCCCTGCTTGGTTTTTGAACCAGTCGTATACCAGATGATGTCTCCAACCGTGCCGGGGAGATCGGGTTGCTGCCACTCACTTCGATCTGGAATTTTTACCTCGAAGTTTTTGTTGAATGAGTATTGGGGAATCATCTGGTCTGTTCTCTCATCCAGGATGTTTCCGCCAACCTGACTTTTTATGTTATTGTGTCCCAAACTAGCGTAGACACCAGTTGGTTTTTGTTGCAGTCGGAAGTAGCTCATTTTTGCCTCTCACATCACTATGAGGTTAAGTGGTGAAAGGTAAAAGAGACATTCCATGGCTGCTGTTGGGGTTGTTTTAATTGCTCCTGTTATAGCTAAGCAAGCAAGTCTCTGTACCTTGGCCAGTTCTGTAACAGCAGTTCTTTGTCGCATTTTTGTCCACCATACCAGTGATGCGTATGTTATCATAGGCCTTACCACCATGGTGTATAACCAATAATCCACGTTTGGTTTAAGGCCCCATGTTTTCCCATGTCAGCGTCTGATTAACTATTAGAGATAGAAGAATAGTTAAGTAGTAAACATTTTAGACAATATTGTTAATAACTTAATCACACTAGGATATTTTTAAAAATTAAAATGTTGCTTTTATAATCTTAAACTTAACATTTTTAATTGTTATTAGTCCTGTTTTATCTGCCTTAAAAATGTGTATGTCTGGTCTTTATTTTAAGCATTAAAATATTGTTACGGAATAAGATTATCCTCTAAAATAAACAAAATTTAATATTATTACTGAAAACCGAATATCAGATTTAAATGCAAACATATTTTGTACACTCCCCGGTACAAAAGTAAAATGTAGGAAGTTTAAAAAACGTATTTAATGCAACCAAACAAATCAATGATTATATCATTAAACGTAATCGAAACTTTCGGTTTTAATACATACTTTCATAGATGAAATATCTGGTTGACGTAATCATTTCGTTTAAATCGATTGTCTATAAAAAATGCTTTTTCTTATGTGAAATTCGCACATAATTAAAATTTTTAAATAGTTCTGTATTACTATGGAGACTGAACTATATTTACTGTTTTTTAAAATTTTTATGGGCGTTCATGATTTCGCAAAGCTAACACCTTACACCATTTACGTCACAATGGTGTAAGGAACAATTTTCTGATATATACAGAATAATGCCTTATTAAAAGGTTAAGTTTCACTATATATTTTTTTATTGCCTTTGCTTAAAAATATTTAGACAGAAAACTGAAAATGTATACACGTTTTCAGTTTCAGATTGTTTTTTTTAAGCGGGGCCTCAAGACTCATCGGTTACATGTCAATCATAACAAAAACTCTTTTTTGACATGGCAATCATTTTTAAAATCTTTTTTAGTGATAGAGATACGACTAGTATGCAGGCGCGTTCTGGCCCACCGGGATACCAGCGGTTTCCCGGTGGGCCCTTGTAAGGTTGCTCCGAAGGGCCCCCTAAACCTCAATGCCTACGACACGGCTAAAAACAAAAAACCACAATATATTAGAAGTAAAAAATGGTTATTTTTTACTTATCTGGCCCACCCACGGCCAATTTTATTGAAATTTTGTATACGGGGTTTTTTGGGGGCTAATCACGAATCTGATGTCAAATTTTGTCGGAAACTTTTAGTTTTTATGATATAACACCTTTCTTGGACCTTACCTTAAAAATGCACAAACTTTTTAAAAATTTCTTTATCTTAAACCTGATTATAGCCAAACTGGAGGATTTTATGGTTAAACACCTTTTATGATGCAGGATAAACTTAATTCTACGATTGTTTATTCATTAGTTTTACTAAAAGACACATTCGAAAATTTCATTTTTGTATTGAAAAAAAAATTAAGAAAATTATCTACGAATTTTTAGATAGATAAGTTGGTACAACTAAAAGGCGCCAAATTTAAAATTTGATTTGCTTTTAGCAGCATTCAATGTAAAAAAAATTAATACATATTTGTATTAGAGAAATTGGAAAATCTCATAAAAAAGCATTTAATCCCAGTAAAAGCATTATTTTAGTTTTTTGTAAAAGGACCATTAAGATAAGGGTGCATAAGAACTCGTGCACTTATGTTGCAAGATGTTTTTATTTAGAAGTCTTATAATAATACAATTAAGGCAGGGGCGCATTTCCCTGAAGATGGATTTGTTGATGGGGTATACAATACTAATTAGCTAGTTGACAATTTTTTTTTTTAAACACAAACAAAACGGTTATCCTTTTACTTTTGGTGTAACTAATTTTAAAAAGGAGGAATTTAAGAAAATTTTTTGCAGTTTTGAACTTAGGTCCGAGTAATGCGTCATAACTTAAAAACTAGAAGTTTTCCCGTATACAAAATTTTAGTAAAATCGGTCGTGAGACCAATAAGTAAGAAATTACCGTTTTTTAAATTTATATCTATTCAATTTGTGTTGTGTAATGTTGACATACACGTATTTCATATCTTTGGCGATTCCTTATGGGCCCTGCAAGTGATAAATAGTTTTTTGGGCCTTAAAATTGCCCCAGCACGCGCAGCTAGTATGCCAATTAAAGCAATATTGTGCAGGGTTATTTATTTTAAAGTAAACGGGGCTTTATTTTTTAACTTCCCTGTACTTTTTTAAAAAACGAATATAGCCATTTCGTGTATTTTTTTCCGTAGAATTTAATAATCTAATCAGAAAAAACATTTGAAACAAAAACAAAAGAGTTACAGCACGATAAAAAATATATGAAATACCCCGTATATCTTAATATCAATAGATACAGATTTTCACGAGGAATTCGGTGATATAGGGATTGCTGGATTTATTTCCTGCGGTTCTGCTGCAATTGTCTAAAAACTTCATGATGCCATAAGGATAGTTTCACCTGAAAAAAACCTGGCTGCCACAGGTCACAGGTGCTTATTTGCCAAAGTCGAGAATTTTAAAAATACATTTATTACTTTTTGGAGTATTTTAATAATGGAGTTTTCATCAGAAGAACGGCTTTAAATTATATTATATGCTAAAAATGATATGATATATCTATTTCTAAACCAAGCAGCAAAATTACAATAAACGGAAAAAATTAAAATACAATACGAGGTAAAATATGGTGGTAATAAGAACACTTATAACAAAAAATTATAATATTACTAATAATTGAAATGTTCTATATAACCCCCGTTATTTTCGAAACATGATCTATAACCCCTCCTTAGCCTTTGTAAGCTCGCCGATATTATTTAAGGTTCTTGGGTAAGATGATTAATTTCATTTACAATTTTTTCCCATTTATCTTCCGTGTTTGTGTTCCCATTTTGGTAAACGACATTCTTTAAGTAACCCCATAGAAAAGTGTTCAAAATTGTAATATCTGGACTATTAGGTGGCCATCTAATAGTGCCATAACGTCCAATCCACTGATTGTATCGGCGATTGAGATACTGCACCACTTGACGAACAGCATGGGGCGGCGCTCCGTATTGTTGCCAAATTATCTTGCGATACGTTTCGATTGGCAATTCTTCTAAAATGTCCTTAATTCAAGAAGATTGATATATCTTTTTCCAGTTAAGAATCCCTCATAGAATATTGGCCCGACAATTCTATTGTTAAGCACAAAACAACAGACATAAGAGAAGACCTCCCTTGGTATTTAATCTCTTGAAATTTCCTGGGATTTTGTCTTGCCTAGCTGTGCGTATTGCGTCGGTTAAACATTCCCGATGTAGTGAACGTAGTTTCATCCGTCCAAAGAATCGTTTGTATTGCTCATGGATTAAAATTTGGGAAACAAACTAAAAGCGAAGTTCCTTTTGTTCACGTGTTAAATGCTGCACTGGAAGAACGTGATGTGGAAGATACGTAAAATATTTTAGTGTTTTCTGAACCGTTGCATAGGTTACTCTTCTTCTTGCAGGGCCATACCTCAAGTCTCTAACTGCGTCAGTAATTGACTTCATGGGATACAAAGTAAAATAATTTAGAATAGCTCGATCCCGGTTTATTTTTCTCATTGTAGTCCTTTCTCTAATATGTAACGATTTTGTTTCTTCGAATAAGACCTTCAATTTAAAATCGTTTTTACTGAAAAGTTCAAAAATAAAGCTCTGTTAACTTTAAAATGAATAACCCTGTACCTTTATACTAAAAAAGCTACTATTGGTAAACACCTCAATTAGATCAGCCTATATATTGGATAACATGCCTACGCCTTAGCAAGCAACAAAAAAAGAATGTAACCAATCAACCTCGGCGCGAGAAAATTAAAATCTCACACACACACGTAAAAAAATGCAAAACTTGTAATCCAGTCTACCTAACTAATAAATAATAGTCGGTAATCGATTCGTGAAAACATAATTGCCAGGCAAGAAGCAACGCCGATATGCCGTGGTGCACCAGTTTCTGGCCTTATGATACGTCCACAAATCCTTAATCGTGTAACATACAGGGACGGATTTTAAAATAATCACGTCAAAAATTAACCCTTATTATTTTACCATATTACAGACATAAATAGTCCGGCCTAGTCCGTTAGACGAAATGTTTTAAATGATAAAAGTAAAAACATAATATATAAATTACCTTGCGATTTTCTTAAAATAATATTATCATAGACATGAACAAACTAGATTCTTTAAAAATAAATTAAATTTACATAATTTTATAAAAACGGTAGGCCAATGACAACTCAATAAACATAAATTTATATTAATAAAAACCAATTTTTTTTAACAAATCTTGAAAAAGTAAAAACAATGTCTGGTATACATACTATTTTTGGCAGGGGCGAGGCGTGACATTTTGTCCAGGTCATCTCCACAGAGGATAAATTTGTGTGGATCTATTATTTGATTGTATGAGTACTTTTGGAATTAAAAACGCTGCTAAAACTGCTCTTGAAAAGGTTTTTAGTATTGAGTATTATATATTTCAAATCACATATTACCATAAGTTAATCTGCTACTTATTAAACACCAGTAATATGTTTACTAGTTATAAGTATTATCTGTGCAATAAATCCAATAATGTTGAGTTGTAGTATAGCTTAGTGCATGCGAATGACTGCATCCCTGCTAAAACCCGAACCTTTCCGACAGAAACCGAACAATTCCGACCGCCGGGGAATCTCCAAATCTGACGATTTTTTTGCTATGTTGATAGCATGCCTAGGAAAGAATAGAGTGGAGGGACGTGACAACAAAATTAGTCTGCTTACGGACGGGTCCAAATGTTAGCGAATCCTTCATCAATGGTTTCTTCGTATTCCTAATTCGTGTTTTCTGTCAGTATCATATTATTATGATTATATTAATTGTATTAAAAAATATATTTTTAAAATTGTCTCCAGTCATCGATGAATCCACAGATGATAAACAAGTTTTAAATATAAAGTTTGATTTCAGCAAACGCCGAAGTTCGGTGTTTTAAGGGGTTATTTTTGCATATGCGATTTGTGCCTCTTTTACAAAACTTCTGACGTATACTACCTGGCGATTTTTTTTTAATATGGATGTTTTGTTTGTGTTACTTATCAGTTCTTTATAACTTTGTTTATTGTCCCCAAATTCAGATGAATCCGAATTTGTTTATGTTTTGATTCAATATTAAAGTCCTCCAACACATCGCCTATATCACTACCACTGTAAGTTCCTTCCTTGTATCAACAAGACTTTTTCATACCTGATATCGTCTAAATACACACTGTTTAATTTTTCTGCAATTTCACGATATTTGCCACAAGCAAAACTGTTACATAAACACTTCGTCGTCGTCTGGCAGACCACTGCAGATCATTATTGCTCTCTAACCTATAAAATAATTGTTGATATATAGAAAAAGATATAGAGATATGTAGAGTAGAGATGTAGAAAACGAGTAGGTGATGTAACGGTAGGACCTGGAGGTCCCAGTCAGAAATAAGAATATTTAATTGAAGTAGTCTGTTAAACAAGCTAGACCAGTTAAGTGTTAGGAAACATATAAATGAAGTTCCAAAAACTAATACCAACACTTTCTTTGCCAATTTCTGAACCCTATTTATGATCATGATTATAGACCCAAGTTCATCCAATCCTTACCTCCGTCCCTTTTAAAGTGCTCAAAATATTGCTAAAAAGTTTTTAAAATCCAAAACTAGCTAAAGTAGTTCTCCTACTGCCTAATAAAATTCCTTGGGCTTCGACTAAATATTTTTCAATTAATCGATCACCTTTCACAATGACTGTATACCACCAATACCTTTTATCTGCAGAATATAAAATTATGTTCAGGAGCTACAAAAATATACCTTAAAAGAAAACTAAAGAAATGTACTGGTAAATGGGCATGCGTAATTATACTTAACAATTTCGTATTCCCATTTACCAGTACAATTGTTTGGTTTTCCTTTAAAATATTTTTTATC
>JAHBCN010027086.1:0-10220 GCA_019359885.1 Listronotus oregonensis | reverse complement strand
TATTTCACAAATCAAAAACGTAGATAAAGTTCATTAATTTAAAATTAAATATTAATTTAACAAAACGTCATTTTTTTAAAAATTTCGTATTGTCAATTTGACAGTAAGTGAAAAAACCACGTATCCTAGACGACGTGGAATTTCCGCTGTAATTTTTCCAAAAAAACCCCTTTCTCTTGGGGGGAAAATATGTACATGAGTGAAATATTCAAAATAATTAAAAAATAAAAAAACCCCAGGGTGATATACTTTTTAAAGCAATTAACTTTAGCTCCTTTTTTTAACACCCTGTATTTCTGAAACGATGCATTTCTTTGTTTCTTTAGAAACTTATTTTTGCAAGATCCAACTGCTGTCGAAGTTTGTAACACTAAATCTTAAACAACCTGTATAATTCTTAAGAACTAGAAATATGTTGGAGATTTATTACAGTTAGTTTACTTAAGTTTTAAGTCTTAAAAATTTTTTTCGAGATGTCTCGTCTCGTCTCGTCTCGAGCTTGTCTCAAATTTTTCTCGCCCGCCCGTCTCAAATTTTTGAAAAAAAAATGCTCTCGAGACAAAAAAAAATGGTTTGGGGAGACGAGACGGGGGAACCCCCCCCGTCTCATCTCGTGTCTCGCGGAACCCCAAAAAGTTTAAAAAAATTAAAAGGTAAACTTTTTAAAGTAAAGTATCCCCAGCTTTGACTCAGGTGTTATTTTGGACATTAAAATTACCTTTATTCTTTATGGTTACAATGGCCCAAAAAAAAAAGTAGTGTGTGCTGGGTGGGGACTAAGATTTTCTGGTTTTTTTTTTCGCTGTCTATATAAGAAGGTATATGAACATTTTTAATAAGATAAATAATAAAGGAGATATAAACGAAAATGTAATTTTGACTAAAAATTTCAGTCCAAAATTGAAAAAGAAAATATTTTTTGTATAATTGTGATGTTTGGGTTTTTTAGTATAAATTATTTATATTATTTATGTAAATTACAAATAATTAAAATTTGGGGCCAAAAAAAAAAATAAAAAAAAATAATTTTAATTTTTTTTTAGGGGGGTATATTTTAAATAAGTCCTGAAAATGAAATTTTTTTTTTTATAACTCGAGAAATATTGTATTAAGAAAAAAGTTATACAACTTTAAAAAAGGGCCTTTTAAAAATACATAGATTATATTTTACAAAATTTCGTGTATTTTTTATATTTTTTTTGGAAAAATTGACGTTTTTAAAAAAAAAAGTAATTTCTAAAATTCCCCTTTTTTCCATTTTTTGTTTTTTTTAGTCCCAATTTTGACTTTAAATTAGTGTTCAGCAAAAAAAAAAACGCCAGAAAATTTTAGTTCACACCCAGCACTTCCCATTTTTTTTTTGGACCTGTGTGATTTATCATTAAGAAATAATAACTTTAATATTTATGCTTTAAGCCACACGATTTTACCTGGATTTACAAATTTTTTTTAATATTTAATTTTTTCCCTATACTCCGAAAAACTTTTATGCTTTTATTGCAATGTTTTAAAGAGATTGTTTTAAATAATATTTTTTTTTTTTATAATAAATAAAAATAATGAAATCCGGTTGTTCCATCCGAAGGTAATTTGAAATCCATTAAAATTTTCCCTATTTGGAAAATAATACATTTTCTCAAATTAAATCATTTTCATTTAAAATAGGAACTCATTTTCTGCTCGACAGTAAAAGGTGTAAATTTTATTGTTCAACAGCAGTATATTCAGCTTTTGCTATCGGTTTTACAAAAAAAAACAGGAACGTGGCTTAATAACTGAAAATATAGATCGATTTTATAGTACGAGGTTATTTCTAATTCAGTGGGTTTCAAACTGCTACATGCTTTTAAAAACAAAAAGTATGTGGCAATATTTTTTTTTATCTTGTTATTAAAAACTTGTCTGTAGTAGTTAAAAACGTACAGTAATTTAAATGAAAGAACTAGATAAACTATTTTTTGCGATATAAATTTTAATGACAGCTGATTGTAGGTAAACAACACAGCTAACTAAATGTTTTCAAATATTTCTATAATATGCTATCTTATTTTATCCTTATTAAACCCAAGTGACATTCATTTTTTGATAATAGTTACAAAGCATCCAAAAAAAAAAACTATTAAGAATGTAAATATTAATTAAAAATTAATAGTTATTTATGATTTATGTGAAAAAAGTACAATTTTAAGGCACGAATGTGAAAGTTTGTTCTGCAACTCACAAAGTCCCTTAAAACGCTTTTTTGAACACAAAAATCATAAAATTTTTTTTCTACAAAGAAAATAATGCAATTGAAAATTAAATTATTTAAAAATTCAAAGATATAGTTTTACATAGCATCGTATAAAGAAATTATTGAAGTTGGCATTTATTAATGAATTCTAACAACCCCCTGTTAACGCTGGTACAATCCACTTCAACAAAAAAGAATGCTAGAACTGGGAAAAAGGAATTTGTTTTTTAATTTTTTTTAAATTGTACAATTATTATATATGCTGGTAAATAAATAAACGTTGACGTTACGTGTCAAAATTTGACTTTTCACTTTTAACACAAAGTGCTTTAAATGTTACTTTAAGGCACTAGTGCTTTAAAGTAAAGTGTTTAAGGCATCTAGATATGTTAAAACTTGAATTTTTCACACGTTTGTAAAAATAAGTTTCTTTTTTTAAAATTATATAAATTCCGAGAGCAATTTTTGGATATTTATGACAAAACGTGATAAGTGATCGGAATGACAGCCCCCATTTGTTGTGGATAAAATAATAAGTGGGGCATATTTAATATTTATAAAATAAAAAATGATGGCAAGATAATTTTTTTTTTAGGTTTTGGGGATTTCCTTTTTAACATCAAGCAAATGAAATTATGTTTATTATTTATATTATCTCTATTATAAAAAAGCTTTTTTTGTTTTACGGTTTTGTGAAGAATTTTTTTTTGTCCAAAATGTTTGAAACGTTCGACTTTATTCTGTGATCATCATCAAACCCGGTTAAAAAAAATTTTAATTTGTGAATTTTTTTGTGTTAAATATATATTTGATGTTTTTTTTATGCGTTTACCTAATAGACCGAAAGTGTCTCCTAGATAATTATATATATTTTTTTTCTATTTTCATTTATACCATATTGTTTTTTTTTTTTTCTAATTTAGGACTTAATTGGGTTTTGTTTTTAAAAAAAGTAGGGGTGTTAATTATATTCCTTTTTTTTCATTTAATGTTTAAAACAATTTCAAGAAAAAAAAGGGTTTTTTTCTTTTACCTTCGGCAATCTGTTATTTTATACTTAAATGCTGTAAAAAAAAAAGTACCTGAATCCATCTATACAGGGTTTTAAAATTTTACTCTCACCATTGGGATTTTGGGAAAAGGTAAGAGATACGAAGAAGTTTAAATATTTTTAAAATTAATATCTCTGCCATTGGTATGAATTTTTTAATTTTTTGGTAAAGGTCGGTCTACGCACATAGAAATATCTGATTTAAAAACATGCCTTAAATTTTCGTTATGTTAGTCCTATTGTACTGTTTAATTCTGTTGTCTGGTTGTCTCTTCCTAATTTTTTTCAGTATAAACATATTATTTAGCTTAAAGTCGCGGTAATTTTAGAAGAATGCAGATTGCACGACCAGGGGTGTATTTCATTTTTAAAAGTATTATTAATAACACTTTCTATTGCCAAAGCTATCGCCACGAATTTGTTAAAGTTTGTTGAATTTGATGAGTTCATTCTTGACATAATTATACAATACGCAGGCGTCAGGTTTTCCCTTTTTTTTTAAAAAATGCAACATGACAAATATTTTCCGGTCCTATTTTTTAAAAAAAAAAAAAAAAAATTTTTAAAATTTTTTATTAAACATGCTATTATATAATATTGGTTTATCATTTAAAAGCGAATCCGGCACAACTATTAGCGCGATATTTCCAAGGGGAAACCCCCCGACTTTTTAGACACTGCCTGACGACGACGTATTTTTCATGGGACGGAAAGTTTTATGAACAAACCGAAAAAGTAGCAATTGGAAGCCTCCAGAGCCCAGTCCCAAAAATTTCTTTATGAAATAATTTGAACAGCAAGTCCTAAGTAGTGTCTCATACAAACCAAAAGTGTGGTTGGATATGGATAATACTTTCGTAATTTGGAACCAGGGATCCACAAAACTTCGGGAATTTCTCAGCCACGTTAATAGCGTACACGCAAAATTCAATTCATAATGGCGATCGACAAAAACAACAAAATGACCTTTTTGGATGTTTTAACGATGAGGGAGGAATCTCGGGCACACAGTCTGCAGGAAACCGACGCATACCAAGCGCTATTTATACAGGGCCCCAACCCCATCCATGACAAAAAATTTGGAATTAAAAAAAAACCCACAGAAAGGGCAAGAAGAATCTGCAAACATGGTAAAATTGACGAAGAATTAAATCTTTTAAAAAAAAGCAGTATTGCCCAATGAATATTCAGAACAGGATACGTAAAACAATGCAACCGAAGAACGTTCACAAAACTAAGGAGAAAAGGCAATCCATTGCAAGACTTTTTACCTTATTTTCCCAAAAAGGGAACAGCCCAGAATGGGTCGCCTTCTAAAAAACCCAAAAATTTAAAACTTGCCATCAATTTTTTTTTTTAAAAAATTTTATATAAGCTTAATTATTATTTCATTTACAAAAAAAAAAACTGTCATTGGTTTATTTATGACATTTTGTCATAAATGTCAAGAAATTGATCACGAAATTTGTAAAATTTTTAAAGTAAATTTTAAATCATCTTAATTATTAATTAATATGTACACTTTAAATAGTTTTAATTAGGAATGTTTTGTAACTGTCATTGAAAAATAAATGTTACTTGGGTTTAATTACGATAAAAAAAGATAATATTTATAGAAATATTTGACAGAATTTGGTTAGCTGTGTTGTTTAATTGATCAGCTGTCATTAAAACTTATATTTTTATTAAATTTATTCTAGGACATTTTTTTTAAAATTGGAAAAATTTTTTTGGTCCAGATTAAAAAAATTACTCTATTACTCATAAATTAGTGACCACTGCATACAGGGTGCCCCGGTTTTTTTAAGGACGATTCTACATGACAAGATATAAAAAAAAGTTTATATTAACTTTTGGGCCGGTAATGCTTCCAGAGGAAGCTACGGCCCCCTTAAAAATGGTGTCATAAAAGTGGTTTTATTTAATTTATTACGATCTACTTACAATACAGGAATTAACTTCTACGTATAAGTTAAAGTAATTGGAGGTCACTTTTTGAATATATCAGGTGACCCATATTGCTACCAGTGGCGTGGAAACACAGGGTTGGTTAGTTATTTACGGTCATTTTTCTCTTCTTTTTCATTTTTCATCTTTTAAATAAATTATGTTTTTTTGAGCATTTTTACGTAAAAAAGGTTCCCTTGGTATAAAGTCGTATAGTATTCTGTTTTCGAGATAAACGGACTTAAAAGGACGACCGCAGTGCGTAAATACAGTAGCAGGCTATGTAATAAAAATAAGAAGATGTTTAAATACTAGTTGAAAATGTAGTTTTCTTTTACACCAATTGCCTTTTAAATTTCCGGTACCTACTACATTGGGTACTTTTTTAAATTAATTTTCAATTTTTTAAAAATTCTGTATTTACGCACTGCATCGTCCTTTTAAAAACCGTTAAAACCGTCGACTATGCGACATGCGACTTTTTACTAAGGTAACCTTTTTTACGTAAAAATGTTTAAAGAAACATAATTGGTTTAAAAGATAGCGAAAATACACTCGGCGAAAAAAGTATTACCCCCCAAAAAACTAATCACCTCTTTTTCCCCCCCACTGGCTGCCTTAAAACACCCCATATTTTAAAAAAAAAAACCTCCAATCACCTTATACGTAGAAAATTTCTGTATTTTAAAGTCCTAATAAATTTTAAAAAAAACCACTTTTTTTACAAATCTTCAAGGGTCTAGCTTCCCCCCGGGGAACATTTTCCCCGGCCTTTTATTATTATGAACGTTTTTTCATATCTTTTTTTTAGAATCGAAAAAAAAAAGTTTTGTATAATTGATCATTATTTCAGTTACTTAGTAAGTTTACGGAGGATTACTGTTTACCACTATTTACTTGTAAAATAAAAAAAAATTCCCGTTTTCCATCACCTAGTAATGAAAAAATACTTTTTTATAACAATATAGATATATTTACATCGAGAAAAAGCTAACTTTACCGTGGTCTTGATTTACACAGAGGCGACATCCATCTATTGACCTCTACTGCGATTTGTAACCAATACCTCCGGCAGCACTATCTTTTATTAAAAAAAACAAATTTAAATTTCTGAAAAAAAAGAAACAACCCACGCAAACCAACCCACTGTCTAGCTGGTAGTGACGCAAATCCCTTGCTATAGAATGGGTTTAGAAACAACATTACAAAAAAGGTGCTTTGTTTGTGCATGCTCAATTATTTTGTAATAAAGTAAATTTGCCACTTTTGTTCATTAATTGTTTGTTAACATGAGTAGCCCGCAGCAGCATTTGCTTTGATTATTGAAATTTGTTGTTAATACCTTCGAAATTATTAAATTTTATTTACGATATACAGTATATTACAAACTGGAAATCAGGTATTGAGATTATAGAAAAAAGTTTCAATAAGCCAATTTTAAACAATTTTTTTTTAACTAAGCATATTTGCCATGACGTTTGAACCGTTTATTTTATTATTTTTTTTTTTTAAACATAAAATCAATAACAAAACCACAATCATTACCTTTATTTTTGATGTATAAAAAAATTAACTTTGTTATAGCAATTAATAGATAAGTAAATACATTTATTTTGATTCTAAATCAGTTATTACTGATATATGTTGTAAATTTGTGCATTATGTAGCTTTATTAAAGCTCCGGATATCAAAGAGTCTATGTCTCTTCGGTAGCGAAGTGGTCAGAGTCTCGGCTCGCTGCGCCGGCGATCCGGGTTCGAATCCTCGCCGGGGAGACATATATAGGTAATAGTTATTTAAAATAAAGGTGCTGTAAAATGCAATATTTGCATTTTTTTAGTGCTTGGACAGCGTTGACGGAACTGGGGAAAAAAAAAGGGGGTTAAAATCGAAAAACCCGGCACTTACGGTACTCTGGTACTTAGGAGCATGATGTATATGTATATGTCTAGCATATATTATATATGTACATGAAAAATCCTTCGTGAGCTGTCCCAAAGATAAAAAAAGAGTAACAGGACTCTTTTGTTGATTTTAAATAACTCTTAATAAGAAGCAGTTTTAAAAACTAGAGGAAAATAACATTATCCTGTTGTTTTTTAATAAATTCAGCTACAAGAATATTTGATCAACTTCTAAAAAAAACGAGGCTTAAACAATAAATACAGTACGAAAAGCGACAAAGTTGGGAACCTAGGAGAGTTTTCTCCAAAACATATTTTCTTACAAGTAACCCAAAAGTGCATACAAATAAAATTTAAAACAGATCAGATATAAATTTAAAATAAAAACTGCATCGGTGATTCCCTTTGAGCATATACCCACCCAGAGGCAGCCCTGCCGCTCAGCTGTGCGAGAGAAAAAAAGCGAGAAAAGTCTAGTAGCTTTCTCTCGTGCTCTGCATGCTAATTGGTTTGTTGGCTTTTGCCTGCTTTCGAAGAAGTTTTATTGTGCTTTCTTGAAAAGAGCATTGATGCTGAATACAATATTGAAGGTGTTGAGGAGATCTTCCTCTTGATCAAATTGCTTAAGTTGTGTCTCGTGGTAGTACTTTGGTAATTCCTTTTTTAGAAATTTCACTGTTTTCTTTGTATTTTAATACTTAATCATATTAATGTATTTAACGTTTTAACTTTTGGATGATAATTGCATGCATGTAGAGATAAAGGTGGGAATATGAGCCCCTACTTACATTTTTATTGTAGTTAATTTTTTTAAATGGTTTTAACTAAATTTGGTATGTTGAACGTTAACTATAACATTTGGTAAATATGTTTAAAAAATATGAAGTTCATTAAATAAACAGAAAGTAAAATAAAAATTAAAAAATCCAAACAAGTCGTATTGTTGAAAAAATGTTCTGTGCTGGTATTATGTGCCCCTAGAGTAAATATATGGAAGACACCGTTAGCAAAGATTAGTCACATAAATATCAATATATGAACATTGTATTTTATTAATTACAAAATTTTAACACAGTGTTTATAGAGAGGAAAATAAACAGAAAATAATTTGATTTACAAAAATCACAGCACAGTCATTGTGCGCCCACGTTTCGCACATCATACACTGTTTTTAAAAGTTCTCCTAGTTGGTCTGCTGAGTAGAGACCAACACAAAACAAAACAAACCACAACTTTCAGACAGAACACACTATTTCCCGGGAAATTTATAAAAACAGTCTGATTTATTTCAATCTTTGTCTGCAAAAATTTTCCGTTTTTTTAGGTCGTTTGACTGTGGTATTTTTCTTTTTAGAAGCCTGGATTTTTTTTTTTTATTTTTTTTTGATTTTTTCCCTTTTTTTTTCCCTCCCCTCTTTTTTTTTTCCACAGCTTCTAAAAGAGCATTCTTTTAGGGCGATGACGTAACAAGAGCAGCTTTTGAGGGGGGTTTTTTCCTTTGTTTAAAGTAATTTTCTTGGATTTGGGCACATGCCATATATCCTTTGGTGATACAACGGATGTAGGACGTTGTTGTTTTTTTCCACATTCACCGGATGGACCTGTAAGAGCTAAAACCTCAGCGGATTTTGGCGAAATAGGGTGTAAGGTGTAAAAAAGGGGGAAAACCCCGCCCTACCAGCTAACCCCTCTCCTGCGAACATCTTGCTTGGTAAGACCGTAAAATTTACTCTCCATCAGATATAGGTATTCAATTTGTTACCTTTCCAACTCATCTTCCATTATAGTTTTCCGTTTTAGTCGAGTGGCAGCTGCTTCTTCTGGTGGTTTCTCAAATCGAGCAAGTATTTGCAGAGTCGGTCTTAAGCCCCAAAATGCCCCGGAAGTTTTTTTTAAAACCCATTTCTTTGTTCCTAACTGCCTTTTTCCCCCTGACCATGTTATCAGTATTCCATTTTTTTCTTTGAGCTTTAGGTTTTAAGTCTTAAACCTTTCGTGGCATCTAAAACAATAAAAGTACGAACAAAAATTATGTATGTAATTTGAGCCCCTCAAAAATTGGGGGGCATATTCCAGGCGCAGAAGGGGGGGCATATTACTAACAACGCCATATTGAATTTTCTCAAACTATAATCTACCTTTATTTTTTGGCTAAATCACTTATTACCTACAATAAATTAAAGTTTAAAACCCCCTTATCGGATTAGGGTATATAATTTGATAAAAAATAAATCTTATCGAATAGTTACCGTAATTAAAGGCTAAATAGGTTCCTTTCAAAGTTTTCAGCAGAAGTAAAACACAATAACGTGTTGCAGCTATCAACTATCATCCAGAACTGAACCAGAGCGCTCTAGTGGCATTAAAAGGAACTTAATTTAGTGTTTCCAATAAATTTTCCTAGGTTGTGTGCGTAGTTTGGCCAGAGATATTGGGGGGGCATAATACCTACATGGCTCATATTACCACCTTTACCTATAATAATAACTCCATTTAAAAAATTATTCTACAGATCTGTCAATCGTGTCGTTAATCGTTACCTCAGTAGTGACTGTATTTTATATTAGTGATTAATTATTATTTTGGTTTGAAGTACGTTTTGTAAGTAAAATTGTCTTACCAAACTATTCATACTCAAATTTTGTGCCAGGTTTTGAATAGTTGCTTTTGTAAATTGAACCCGTTTCTCAAAATTCGGCCAAATCCTAGCCCTAAAAGTTTTACCCATGATATTTTTTTATCTCTAGTAGGAAATATTTGGTTAAGGAATATAATTTAAAAAAATCTTAAACTTTTAAAGATACTTTTAATTATAGTAGCAAATAATACTAGTTCAGTAAATGAAGTCCGAAGAAACCTCAAAGCTGAAGATCAGGTTGAGCTTTTCAATTTTTTTTAAATTTGCAGGTATTAATGTATACAATAACCTCTGAAAATATCATATATAAAAAAAAACAGCCAAGGGGTAAAAAAAGGCCCCCCCAAAAGGGGAAACCCCTTTTTTTAAATAATTAGGTTAAAAACTCCCGAAATATGACAGTTACGCAATTCATGTTTGGACAAAAAAAAAAAAACAGTTTATTAA
>JAHBCN010027085.1:0-10237 GCA_019359885.1 Listronotus oregonensis | reverse complement strand
AAAATCAAATTATTCTTTATTTTTCGTCTTATTAAAAATATTTATATACCTTTTTATCTAGACAAGTTACTACAACTGACCACAACTAACCGCAATAGGCAAATAATCCACTAAAATTATTATTTTATATTCAAATCTATTTCGTGGAAACAAAAAACAATAAGAGATAGACTTTAGGTTAGTCCAAATCAATTATTTTTTAAAAAAGTTTTACTTTAGAAGAGAGTTAGTTTTAAATATCCTTCATAATACAAAAATTATTAAACAATTCTTAAAATCTTATAAATTAATTAGGTATACTTTTTAAAATTTACCGTAGTATCTCTAACAAATTACGAAATAAGATCAGAAAGGCAAAAATTAACTTTTTTTTAATAAATTTTTAAGTTTTCTTGACCTAAATGAAAAATGTTAGAATTTTTTTCTTAAAATAGTAATTGGAAAGAGGGCTTGAGAAGTTAAAATATATATTCAAGGAAATAGTCAGTCTCTGCTTAATAATTTTAAATTAATTAACCCAAAATGCTTTGTTTAAATTAAAAAGAATAATAAATTAAAAAAAAAATACTTATTTAAAAAATTAAAGTCTTATCCTAGAATTTTTAGTGTTTTTATTACTTGTCCATATAAAAATTAGCAAACAATTCAAGAAAAGTATAATTTTTTAACAGCAAGTGACTTGTGAGAACAAAAAATAATAATAAATAGTGTTTAAGTTATCCAAAATCAAAATATTTTTATAAAATTGTTTACTTTTAATGATGGTTAGTTAGAAATCAATTCTAAAACCTAATAAATTAAAGGATACTAAATTAATCTTTTTATCTAAAAAAATTGATTAAAATACTTATAATTTTATTAAAAAGAATCTAATTTTTGCTTTTCCGATTATATTTATTAAGAAAATAAAACAAATTGTTTAAAAAACAAAAAAAAAAGCAAAAACTACATGAATAAAACCTTTTTTTCCCTTTTGTACAGAAATTTTTGGTTAAAATCAAATTATTCTTTATTTTTCGTCTTATTAAAAATATTTATATACCTTTTTATCTAGACAAGTTACTACAACTGACCACAACTAACCCAATAGGAAAATAATCCACTAAAATTATTATTTTATATTCAAATCTTTTTTCGTGGGAACAAAAAACAATAAGAGATAGACTTTAGGTTAGCCCAAATCAATTATTTTTTAAAAAAGTTTCACTTTAGAAGAGAGTTAGTTTTAAATCTGTGGTAAGATGGCAAAAGCATATATGTCAAAATATTGCCATTTTAGCCTTTTTATATCTTTATGCTTGTTTTATTAAGATCTGTAAAAGGGCAAAATAGGACATGCTACAGTTATTTTTGTATTGTGATATTTTATACTTTTAAAACAAATATGTCAAAAATAGTGATTACTTACTTTGGCAATACCATATATGTTTTGTACCCATTATTGTCTGCTTTGGAGTAGGCAGTACGCAGTTGGTTTCAAGAGGTGGCAATATACAATATGCAGATATATTATAAAATTAATACTGCTATGCGTTTATTTCAAAGTGGGCAAAACTAAATATGAAGACATATATGTTTTTACTGCCTTTCATAAACCTAATACTATATTTTTTAAGATGCCATTTGCATATATGCAATCATATTTGGTTTTGCCATCTTGCAGTGCATAATACTTATTGCATTTTAAAGAAATGCGTTGTTTTATATTCTTTTGCCACCTCCAATTATTTTTAGTTTTCGGCCTATAGCTGTTAGAGACGGACCTAAAGCGTGCTGGTACAAGTAAAAACCTTTATTTTAATCCGAGTTTTGATAACATTTTTGTTGTAAAAACAATTTGTGTGAGTTTATTGTTGTTCTTAATGAACAGTGTTTGCTAAGAAATCAAAACATGATTTGTGAGAAGTGCGGTAAAAACTTTGTTTCTCGAAATTTGCTACTTGTACACTCCTGTAAAGTTTCAATCGAGAAAGATGTTTACAACATGGAGGTTCCTGCTGCCATTGATCTAGGAAAAAATTTAAATTTAAGTGAAAATCCAGTCGAAACTTCACACGGTCCAACTTTGTCAGAGTTAGCCAGAGTTGAAGTTGGTGATTATTGTTTTACGGTAATTTTTTTTACGGGTGTGAAAAACGATTTTTTGGGGTCGCGTAGAATCCAATGTAAATTTCAAATAAAAGTACGCAATTCGTGCTACTGAGGCAACAAAAAAGACTGCGTTATAGTTTAAGTATTACAGAGTTTCCAACTTGCTCGAATCGAGCGTTTTACCGTTTCACCGTCCCGCCCTACCGCCGGTGTGTTGCTGGTGGGTGAGCTTCGGCGCCGATGTTTGTCGGAGGTTAGATTTCAGGAAGCCAGTCGGGTGACTTTTGAGACAAAAATATCAAAGCGCCCACGGAGAGTGAGGCAACTCTGTAATACTTAAACTATGGCTGCGTGGCGACGAGTATTCGCACGTTGGGTGGCCTACAGCACGTTCGTGGTGCAACAGTGTGTACTGTAATTCTTTTTGCTGCGATAGTAGTTTTGTTTTGTTTTACTTAAGACTTCTCAGATCTCAAACAGTCGCTTTCCGCACCAGTATAAACAGGTTTCGTTGGTACTAAATTGATTTTCTTTTGTAGGAGAAAAATAATTCTTCAAAACAAAAATTTATGAAATTGAGAATGATCTTGCTGACTTAGAAAAAGTTGATTCTTGTTTAAATCCATACCCTGATGAAGAAATTTTTAAAATAAATAAAGAAAATAAAGAAAATTTACCAAGTTCTTGTTTGGCAAAAATTGATGTTGATCTCTTTGACTTGGTAAGTTACAAAAATTTTTTGTAGTGGTACTTAAATTTCTGTGGGTATTTGCAGGACGATCCACTAGATGATCCTGACAAAGATCCTAATTGGCATCCAGATAACGATGGCTCAAACAGGCTAGCTCGAATTGCTCAAATTTTTAGTTCCAGCACCCCAGGGACTTCCAATGGTTTGTTCCAATGTTCCAAGTTTTAAAAATACAAATAAAAATTCTAATTTATTCATTATTTTCAGATATTTCACAAAAAGACGCAAGATATGACATCTCTGAGACTGAAAGCGAGGGTTCAGAGAGTTCTGAAAATGAACAACATGCCAATGATACCAACGCAATGAAAACGACCAATAAAAAAGAAAAAGAGGTGTCAGAAAACGTGAAGAGGAAAAAAAGAAAAAACATTTAGGACTGGCTTACAAAAACAGAAAAGGTGTTTTACGCCCAGCTAAAGAATTTCAGCCGATAACAAAGTGTTGTACAAAGAAATGTTTCGAAAATTACGCCATAGAGGAACAGAACATGATCTGGTCTAGTTTCAATAGCAAACCTCCAGACCTGCGCAATCAAGTACTATGTGAACGTATAACTCTTTCTAAATGCAAATATCAAATGAAAGGTAGAGGTACAAAAGGAGGAAAGCCACATGATCGAGGCATAACTGTAACTTACTCAGTGCATCTACGATCTGAGAAAATAGTAGTCTGCAAAACTTTTTTTATTAATTTGCATGGAATAACATCAAACCAGCTAAATCTTCTTGTTAAAAAACTTAAATTATCGGAGGATGGATTCATAAAAACCGATTTGAGAGGACGACATGTACCGATCAACAAGTTGATCGAAGAACGAAATGAAATTCGAGAATTTATTGACCGATACCCACGACATGAAAGTCACTATGCAAGAAGAGACAATGATAATCAGATTTTTTACCAAGCCATCTAACTATACGTACGATGCACAAAGAGTATAAAGAAGACCGTTTAAAAAAAGGATACATGAAATCTGCTGGTTATGATGTTTTCCGTGATGTGTTTAATAGTACTGGATACAGATTTAAACAGCCGTATATTGACACATGTCGCAAGTGTGACGAATTTAAGGCTTTAAAGAAGAGTGCAAGTACTGAAGCCGATAAAGAGAAACTTAATCATCTTCACTATGAACACATTAAGGAAGCAGAGAAAGCTTATGAGAGTAAAAGAAAAGACAAAGAATTAGCTGCAAAAGACAAAACAAAGAGAGTACTGGTTTTGATTTGCAACAAGTCTTACCAGCCCCATATTTATCTACAAACATAGTTTATTACAAACGTTTGCTATCCGTATACAATCTTACTATTCGAGACTGTTCCACCACCGAATCATCTGTTTGCTTTATGTGGTATGAAGTAATTGGAGGCAGAGGTTCTGACCAAATTGCTTCATGTCTTTATAGTAAATTAATGAATTTACCTGAGACTGTTCATCACGTTACAACATATTCGGACACTTGGGTGGACAGAACCGCAAATCAATATGGCGGTTATGTTTCTATATGCCCTTCATAAAAAAGCAACCATTGAGATCCTTGATCAGAAATTTCTTTTGCCAGGGCATACACGCCTTGAGTGTGACAGTGATCACGCAAGAATTGAAAGGTGTAAAAAACAAATTTCAAATGATTTTAAAATAATGGTTCCACGAGACTGGTATCAGTTTGTACGTTTGCTTAGGGGAAAATCCAAATTTACAGTGGTTGACATTGGACAAGAAGATTTTCTGGCTTTTTCCAAACTTCTAGGTAACCAACTAGTAAAACGAACGAGCGACACGAATGGTGAAAAGGTTTCTTGGCTAAAGATTAAGTGGCTAAGATATACGAAGGAGTTTGGAGTAATCCAGTTTAAGTATACCTTAGATGAAGAAGTGCCATTCAAAACTCTTGATTTAAGGAGAGCAAACCGGAGAGGTCGACCATCACTCGATGCCATCACTGTCCCTCATTCGTATAGTGGTCCCTTGGGTATAAACCCAAAGAAAAAGAAAGACCTTTTGTCGATGTTAGACCTTATTGACAAAGATTGTCATTCCTTTTATAAAAATTTACCAACCACTTCAAACGCCGTGGAATATGATGAATTAAGTGATCATACTTTAAGTACCGATTCCGACGAATAAATTTGTATTTTTGGCCGATTTGTGTTGAATAAAATAATTATTATTCAGTTTACGAAAAAATCTGTTTTTATTTGCCGTTCTCATTTAGTACATAGAAAAATAAAATCATGAGATGGCAAAACCATATAAGCTCTAAATATATTTTTTTTTAAAAAAGTACCAAACCAACTTATTTTATTTTTCGACCCATTAAACTTCTTTCAACTTTACGTATAATATTTAAAAAACAGTAACAATTACTTTAATTACTGAATTTATAATTGGGTTTAAAACTTTAAACTGCCTGCTCTCCTGAAAAGTAATAAAAATTAACATATATTCTTTTGCCATCTTACCACAGAAATATCCTTCATAATACAAAAATTATTAAACAATTCTTAAAATCTTATAAATTAATTAGGTATACTTTTTAAAATTTACCGTAGTATCTCTAACAAATTACGAAATAAGATCAGAAAGGCAAAAATTGACTTTATTTTAATAAATTTTTAAGTTTTCTTGATCTAAATGAAAAATGTTAGAATTTTTTTCTGAAAATAGTAATTGGAAAGGGGGAATGAGAAGTTAAAAAATATATTCAAGGAAATAGTCAGTCTCTGCTTAATAATTTTAAGTTACTTAACCCAAAATGCTTTGTTTAAATTGAAAATAATAATAAATTAAAAAAATACTTATTTAAAAAATTAAAGTCTTATCCTAGAATTTTTAGTGTTTTTATTACTTGTCCATATAAAAATTAGCAAACAATTCAAGAAAATTATAATTTTTTAACAGCAAGTGACTTGTGAGAACAAAAAAATAATAATAAATAGTGTTTAAGTTATCCAAAATCAAAATATTTTTCTAAAATTGTTTACTTTTAATGATGGTTAGTTAGAAATCAATTCTAAAAACCTAATAAATGAATAAAGGATACTAAATTAATCTTTTTTATCTAAAAAAATTGATTAAAATACTTATAATTTTATTAAAAAGAATCTAATTTTTGCTTTTCCGATTATATTTATTAAGAAAATAAAACAAATTGTTTAAAACAAAAAAAAAATTGCAAAAATTACATGAATAAAACCTTTTTTTTTCCCTTTTGTACAGAAATTTTTGGTTAAAATCAAATTATTCTTTATTTTTCGTCTTATTAAAAATATTTATATACCTTTTTATCTAGACAAGTTACTACAACTGACCACAACTAACCACAATAGGCAAATAATCCACTAAAATTATTATTTTATATTCAAATCTATTTCGTGGAAACAAAAAACAATAAGAGATAGACTTTAGGTTAGTCCAAATCAATTATTTTTTAAAAAAGTTTCACTTTAGAAGAGAGTTAGTTTTAAATATCCTTCATAATACAAAAATTATTAAACAATTCTTAAAATCTTATAAATTAATTAGGTATACTTTTTAAAATTTACCGTAGTATCTCTAACAAATTACGAAATAAGATCAGAAAGGCAAAAATTGACTTTATTTTAATAAATTTTTAAGTTTTCTTGATCTAAATGAAAAATGTTAGAATTTTTTTCTGAAAATAGTAATTGGAAAGGGGGAATGAGAAGTTAAAAGATATATTCAAGGAAATAGTCAGTCTCTGCTTAATAATTTTAAGTTACTTAACCCAAAATGCTTTGTTTAAATTGAAAATAATAATAAATTAAAAAAAATACTTATTTAAAAAATTAAAGTCTTATCCTAGAATTTTTAGTGTTTTTATTACTTGTCCATATAAAAATTAGCAAACAATTCAAGAAAATTATAATTTTTTAACAGCAAGTGACTTGTGAGAACAAAAAATAATAATAAATAGTGTTTAAGTTATCCAAAATCAAAATATTTTTATAAAATTGTTTACTTTTAATGATGGTTAGTTAGAAATCAATTCTAAAAACCTAATAAATGAATAAAGGATACTAAATTAATCTTTTTATCTAAAAAAATTGATTAAAATACTTATAATTTTATTAAAAAGAATCTAATTTTTGCTTTTCCGATTATATTTATTAAGAAAATAAAACAAATTGTTTAAAACAAAAAAAAAATTGCAAAAATTACATGAATAAAACCTTTTTTTCCCCTTTTGTACAGAAATTTTTGGTTAAAATCAAATTATTCTTTATTTTTCGTCTTATTAAAAATATTTATATACCTTTTTATCTAGACAAGTTACTACAACTGACCACAACTAACCACAATAGGCAAATAATCCACTAAAATTATTATTTTATATTCAAATCTATTTCGTGGAAACAAAAACAATAAGAGATAGACTTTAGGTTAGTCCAAATCAATTATTTTTTAAAAAAGTTTCACTTTAGAAGAGAGTTAGTTTTAAATATCCTTCATAATACAAAAATTATTAAACAATTTTAAAATCTTATAAATTAATTAGGTTATTTTTAAAATTTACCGTAGTATCTCTAACAAATTACGAAATAAGATCAGAAAGGCAAAAATTAACTTTTTTTTAATAAATTTTTAAGTTTTCTTGACCTAAATGAAAAATGTTAGAATTTTTTTCTGAAAATAGTAATTGGAAAGGGGGAATGAGAAGTTAAAAGATATATTCAAGGAAATATCAGTCTCTGCTTAATAATTTTAAGTTACTTAACCCAAAATGCTTTGTTTAAATTAAAAATAATAATAAATTAAAAAATACTTATTTAAAAAATTAAAGTCTTATCCTAGAATTTTTAGTGTTTTTATTACTTGTCCATATAAAAATT
Source organism: Listronotus oregonensis (assembly GCA_019359885.1). Taxonomy (NCBI): domain Eukaryota; kingdom Metazoa; phylum Arthropoda; class Insecta; order Coleoptera; family Curculionidae; genus Listronotus; species Listronotus oregonensis. The sequence goes on along the minus strand of JAHBCN010027085.1, from coordinate 2,539 downwards.
AGCAAACAATTCAAGAAAATTATAATTTTTAACAGCAAGTGACTTGTGAGAACAAAAATAATAATAAATAGTGTTTAAGTTATCCAAAATCAAAATATTTTTATAAAATTGTTTACTTTAATGATGGTTAGTTAGAAATCAATTTAAAAACCTAATAAATGAATAAAGGATACTAAATTAATCTTTTTATCTAAAAAATTGATTAAAATATTATAATTTTATTAAAAAGAATCTAATTTTTGCTTTTCCGATTATATTTATTAAGAAAATAAAACAAATTGTTTAAAACAAAAAAAAAATTGCAAAAATTAAGAATAAAACCTTTTTTCCCCTTTTGTACAGAAATTTTTGGTTAAAATCAAATTATTCTTTATTTTTCGTCTTATTAAAAATATTTATATACCTTATCTAGACAAGTTATACAACTGACCACAACTAACCACAAAGGCAAATAATCCACTAAAATATTATTTTATATTCAAATCTATTTGTGGAAACAAAAAACAATAAGAGATAGACTTTAGGTTAGTCCAAATCAATTATTTTTTAAAAAGTTTCACTTTAGAAGAGAGTTAGTTTTAAATATCCTTCATAATACAAAAAATTATTATACAATTTTAAAATCTTATAAATTAATTAGGTATACTTTTTAAAATTTACCGTAGTATCTCTAACAAATTACGAAATAAGATCAGAAAGGCAAAAATTAACTTTTTTAATAAATTTTTAAGTTTTCGACTAAAAAAAATGTTAGAATTTTTTTCTTAAAATAGTAATTTGAAAGGGGCATGAGAAGTTAAAATATATATTCAAGGAAATAGTGTTTCTTAAAATTTTAAGTTATTAACCCAAAATTCTTTGTATAAATTGAAAAAAATAATAAATTAAAAAAAATTACTTATTTAAAAAATTAAAGTCTTATCCTAGAATTTTTAGTGTTTTTATTACTTGCCCATATAAAAATTAGCAAACAATTCAAGAAAATTATAATTTTTTAACAGCAAGTGACTTGTGAGAACAAGAAATAAAAAATAAATAGTGTTTAAGTTATCCAAAATCAAAATATTTTTCTAAAATTGTTTACTTTTAATGATGGTTAGTTAGAAATCAATTCTAAAAACTTAATAAATAAAAAAGGATACTAAATTAATCTTTTTATCTAAAAAAATTGATTAAAATACATATAATTTATTAAAAAGAATTAATTTTTGCTTTTCCAATTATTTTTATTAAGAAAATAAAACAAAAAAAATGGCAAAAATTACATGAATAAAACCTTTTTTTTCCCTTTTGTATAGAAATTTTGGTTAAAATCAAATTATTCTTTATTTTTCGTGTTATTAAAAATATTTATATACCTTTTTATCTAGACAAGTTACTACAACTGACCACAACTAACCACAATAGGCAAATGATCCACTAAAATTATTATTTTATATTCAAATCTATTTCGTGGGAACAAAAACAATAAGAGATAGACTTTAGGTTAGCCCAAATCAATTATTTTTTAAAAAAGTTTCATTTAGATGTGAGTTAGATTTAAATATCCTTCATAATACAAAATTATTAAACAATTCTTAAAATTTATAAATTAATTAGGTGACTTTTAAAATTTACCGTAGTACCTCTAACAAATTACGAAATAAGATCAGAAAGGCAAAAATTAACTATTTTTAAATAAATTTTTAAGTTTTCTTACTAAATGAAAAGTGTTAGAATTTTTTTCTTAAAATAGTAATTGGAAAGGGGAGAGAAGTTAAAAGATATATTCAAGGAAATAGTCAGTCTCTGTTAATAATTTTAAGTTACTTAACCCAAAATGCTTTGTTTAAATTGAACAAAATAATAAATTAAAAAAAAAAATTACTTATTTAAAAAATTAAAGTATTATCCTAGAATTTTTAGTGTTTTTATTACTTGCCAATATAAAAAATTAGCAAACAATTCAAGAACATTATAATTTTTTAACAGCAAGTGACTTGTGAAAACAAAAAATAATAATAAATAGAGTTTAAGTTATCCAAAATCAAAATATTTTTCAAAATTGCTAACTTTTAATGATGGTTAGTTAGAAATCAATTCTAAAAACCTAATAAATGAAAAAAGGATACTAAATTAATCTTTTTATCTAAAAAAATTGATTAAAATCCTTGTAATTTTATTAAAAAGAATCAATTTTTGATTTTCCAATTATTTTTAAGAAAATAAAAACATTTTTAAAACAAAAAAAAATTGCAAAATTACATTAATAAAACCTTATTTTTCCCTTTTGTACAGAAATTTTTGGTTAAAATCAAATTACTCTTTATTTTTCGTCTTATTAAAAATATTTATATACCTTTTTATCTAGAAAAGTTATACAACTGACCACAACTAACCACAATAGGCAAATAATCCACTAAAATTATTATTTTATATTCACATCTATTTCGTGGGAACAAAAACCATATAAGATAGACTTTAGGTTAGCCCAAATCAATTATTTTTTTAAAAAGTTTCAATTTAGAAGGGAGTTAGTTTTAAATATCCTTCATAATAC
>JAHBCN010027084.1:0-10286 GCA_019359885.1 Listronotus oregonensis | reverse complement strand
TTGTAATTGTACGTCGGAACGCTCGTCAACTTGTCCATGTGAATCGAGGTCATTCGGGCCGAAATTCGGGGTAAATTGCGCCAGACGCGATTATTATGTTTAATCGTGTCGGTGGTTTTGGATAAATTATCTCTGTTTAAACACACTATTACGTATTCGGACAGGGATCGGTGGAGTAGTCAAAGAAATTAATAGGTTGTTTAATAAGTTATGTCCCTATTAGGTTCTCATTGTATTTTTCTAAAAATGGTAGTACTTTTTTATCAACTCGTGTGTGTGGTTACATGTGTTTTTCGTGTGTGGTCAACTCATTCTTATTTATGGTCAAAGTGGCCTTGTCACAGTTTTTTTACAACAGAAAAACATTAAATAAAATTCCTATTTTTGGAAAATGTGGCACCAAAAGTTTATAGTGATGAAAAATTTCTGGAAATATATATTTGGAAATATTTCCGGTAATAAATCAGATAATTTTGGAAATACATTAAAATATTGGAAATATAGAAAAAAACTCAAAAAACTAAACATTTAATGAAAGTTTATCATAGGTATAGTCTGTCTCAAAGTATATCGCTATGCCTTTTGACGGACAATACCCCAATAAACCTTTAACGATTTTATTACCTATTGTTATACCATTATTAACCCATTATTTCATAATGGCAGGGGTGGGCCAGGTATTTCTTGAGTATTGACCATTAGGTATATAAATATTTGGGCTAATATTTTAGTGGCAGTGTTGAATAGCCGTTTTTACTGTGCGTTTCGAAAAAGTTGTTTTACGACAATATAACTATGTCGCGCGAAATCATTTGTCATTAAATGCAAAACAGGTTGTAAAAAATGTGTATGAAACTTTAATCAGTAGAAGACTAATTTAACAAGAAGCTTTAAAAGAAACCTGTTTACTTACAAAACCTCCAATATCATCGATAAGGGATATTATTATTAGTGAAGACTTGAACGAAAGAAAAAAACGTAGTGATTTTCAATCTCACCGTATAGACAATAGTGATCAGGACCTAATAAGAAGGAAAATATATTGTCTTTATGAAAGCGGAATTGTTCCTACCAAGAAGCTAGACGAAGACAAAACCAATATAAATATTAGCCGTGCCACCCTCCATAGAGTTGTTTGTAAAATGTGATTTAAATACCGCAAAATAGACAAAAGACAAGTAGTAATGGAATCGCACAGATTACGCACTTGGAGATTTAATTACCTTCAAGAAATTAAAAGATATAGGTTAGAAAACAGATCCATAATTTACCTTGATGAAACATGGTTCGATATACATGACACAGAATCCGGATGGGTTGATTCCAGTCAAAACTGTCAGACAAAAGCACCTTCAAATAAAGGAAAACGCATTACCATAATACACGCTGGTTGGAAGACGGATTTGTCCCAAACTGCTTGCTGTTGTCTGCAAAGAATATTAAATATTCTAGCTTGGATTATCATGAGGATACAAGTGCAGAATTTTCTGAAACCTGGTTTCAAAATTATCTTTTAAAAATATTCCAAACAACAGTGTTATTGTCATGGATAACGAAATCTACCACAGCCATCTGCTACACAAAGCACCAGCTTCATCAAGTGCAAAAACTGAAATCCAGGAATATTTGTCAGAAAATGATATTTATTTTAATTAGTTACAAAAAGCCAACTTTTGAAGTCCTAAATTTATATGCAATTAATGCAAGAAAGTTTAAATTGAAAGGTGGGCATACTGTCTTACGTCTTCCTCGTACCACTGTATGTTTAACCTCATTAGAAGTTTAAAGGTGTATGGAAGCCCAATGCTATGGCCCATTCGATCAAAAAATGTCCAGCCCAGTATGAAAATAACTGTCAGAGTTGGCCCTGCCGATTCTGCGCAATAACAAAATTCCACGAAATAATTTAATGTGTTGCCTACTTACACACTGATAAATCAGTGTGAAGTTAGCCAACACATTATAATTTTATGAGAGCCGGAGTACCGTTTTTTGGATTGATAAAAACCTTCTTATTTTAGTGATTAGTGTTTATTAAATTGTGACTATAATTTTGTGTTTATTGTTTGTTACTTATAATATCGTAACAAAATGACTAGAGGTTGTATGGTTTTGTCTTGCAAATCCAAGGGTAACATACCCGTCTTTTTAACTTTAGGTAAGTATTTTTTATATTTAAATTAGGTGCTTCTTATAAGACGTAACGTTAGGTAACCGAATAAATAATAATATATCAATTATGAATAATAGAAAATAAAAATTTCATAGGAAATATTAGTGAGAAAAGTAAGGCAATCTTAACTATCTTTTAGATGATTTCCACAATGTTTGTGTATTTCTGTGGATTATTAAAAAGAAATAAGGTTTACATTTAGGTACTTTTATTTCATTTAATAATTTAGTACACTCAGGATCAAAATTATTGATTACTGGGCAGACCAGGCAAATTTTAATATATACAGGTCCCTCTAATTGAATGAAAGGAAGTACAATTTTGGTATTTTTGGGGCGCTGATTACAAATCTAAAAAAAATTCGGCAATGTTTCGTTTTCGAGATATTCATCATCAAAATTGAAAATCAAACTAACCTTATTTTCACTATTCCTCCTTCTTTTGCACAAAATTCTTGACTTTTACACTAAATTGGCACACAATATTTCACAAACACCTTTTAAAAACTTTTTTTTATGTTTATTTTACACCTTTTTATTTTTTAATCAAATATGGCTGCTGCCTTTGAACTTAAAAGTTTGCAATTTAATGGAAAAAAGATGTAAAATAAATAAAAATACAAGGTTTTAAAAGGTGTTTATAAAATATCGTGTGCCACTTTAGTGTAAAAATCAAGAATTCTGTACAAAAAGAAGGGAGAATATAGTGAAAATAAGGTTAGTTTAATTTTCAACTTTGATGATGAAAATCTCGGAAATGAAACGTTGCCGAAAAGATATTTTTTCAGATTTGTATTCAGCGCCCCAAAAAACCCCTGTATACCAAATTTGATCAAAATCGGAGAGGGGGCAACTTTCGAGACAATACCATTTGTTTAAAAATAAATTAGATTTTTGGTTTCTTAATCTTGCATTATCAACTTTTTAAGCTCGACATACTGTACACACATTATATTTAACGGATACTGTTACAATTGATACTCAGGTACCAAAGGTTACTAAACATTTTTAACCACTGTTATTCTGTCTCATGAATGTTTGTTATTAGTGAAAAGTATATGCCTAAAAAGCAGTTATAAAAATTTTCACTTTTTAATGTACAACCAGAATCTTAGGATTAGATTAAACTCATTTACACTATCTTGCCCTTCTTTTATATTTTTTATATAAATTGGTGATAAGTACATAATACTATCATACAATGTTTGAAATTTATTTTAAAAAATCGTGTTTTTATTTATTTACAAAGATTTTTGGTAAAAATACAAAACCCCCAAAAATATCGACCATTTAAATAGAAGGCAGTAAAGTGGTGCCATCTATTCTTTCCATATTATATCAGATGATATAAAATCTAATATTACACAATAATTTTAAATATTCTATAGTAGTATCCTTTAATAACCAACAATTTTGTGCAAAAATAAAAAAACAGTGAATGTTGGAATTTGACATTTGATGATGTCAATTTTATAGATAGTAACAAAGAATTATGAAACGAACTGACCTACTATTCATTGCGCAAATCCGCGGGCCAACCCCTATTCCGCGCCTGCGCCTGGACAATTTTGTTCTACAGTATTGGGCTTCCATACACCTTTAAACTTCCTTGGTTTAACCCCGTAGAACATTTGTGAAACCAAGTAAAATCAAAGATCAGAGCAGAAAATGTTACACCTACTTTAAGTCCCAGTGTTATAAATTTGACAAAAAATGTAATTACTAACATACTAGTTGAGAGCTGAAAAAAATCAGTACAGCACCTTATAAAAATTGAGGACTCTTACATTTCTATACAAAACAACATAAACCCTATTGTAATTAATATCAAAAATGACTCTGATAGTAAAAAAGAATTAGACTTAAATATTTAGATTAAAAATGTTATTATGTATAGATAATATAGTTACAAATTTATTAAAACTTTGCATATATTTAATTTCTTAATGTAATTTTAAGTTTATACCTACCTAAATAAAAAATAAATTATAAATCTTTGTATTATTAGAGTCCATCCCTAATGTTCTGTCCTTTAATACCTACTGATCCGCAGTTTTATTGTTGTCGGCAGGTATAATCCATAAATGAAGGCAAAAGCTAACAGGGTATACTTTGAGACAAACTATACCCGTAATTCTGGGACGTTTATTTTTTGAAACCCACTTTTTACAATTACAATATTTGACATTTTCTTATTATAAACATTGATTTATAATTATTATAGCAAGGAGTATAAAATTCAATTTGTCTCACAATATAAATGCTAAATTTTGCCACCATGAGCGCTAGTGTATAATCACCGAAGTCACGCAGGTTCTCTATATCTCTCTATTAACATCAGTGTCTTTAACATAAAAATATCGAAAGATCAAAGTAAAATTAGTGCGTTTTAATAAATAATTCGGGCGCTTTCTTTCCCCATCGCACCTATATTTACCGCGCATTCACAATTCTACATTCCTATTAAAAGGTTTCAATGATCAAAAGCCGATGTTTGAATTTCAAAGTAAGTATCAACATACTGATGACCTCAAAAACAAAACGAAATAACACATGAGTTTTTAATTAAAGCAAAACAAACACCACTTCACTTTCAAGAGCGTTTAAATTAAAAAAGAAACACGAAATAAATAAACATTTTAACAGATTTTTCACTTAAAATGTGAAATGTTTTATTTTTTATTTGATTTGTTGGAGTATAGTGGAATGATTGTGCCCGCTGAGCACTCAAAATGTTATGTTAAAGTGCTTGTAAAATGATATGCATTATTATGTATATGTACAGTGACGGCCATTAAATATGGGCAAAAAAATGTCAAATTTTGACTTTACTGCAAATTTTTGTAAATCGCTCTTTTTTACCTTTTTTACTTTTAATTACTATAAATAAAGCAAAAGGTAAAAAAATATTTATATTTTATAAAAGTAACAAATTAATAAATTAATTAACAATTTAATAAATTTAAACAAACTTAAATATCCTTTCAAACAAATTTAATATTTTATTGCGACCTCGTTTCTTTCCAAGACAAAGTTTAGCCTTCTAGGCATCGAATAAACCAAAGCCCGGGCGTAGTCCGGATTTCCTCGTTAATTTTTTTTAAAAATCTTGATTCGTTATTTGAACACCATTCCGTTTTTTTAAAAATTTTTTGCCTTTTTTTTAAAATAATTTTACTCTTGGGAAAGTTTAATTTCCCCCCCCCTTTTTCCAACCCCCCCGCCTTTTTAAAAAAAATTTTTTTAAAAAAAATCTTTTAAAAAAATTTTTTTACAGAAGGAGCCTGTTTTTTTAAGGTTTTTCCAGGATTTAATTACTTTAATGGATAATAACAAGGGGGGAATTCCAAATTTAAATTCTTTCCCAAATTCCTTTTCCCTTTCATTTATCACAAATTCGTTTTTCTGGCCCACTAAACAACCGCAAAAATTTCCCCAAAATTTTTTAAAAAAACAATGAAAAAATTAAAAAAACAAAATTCCATGGGTGGCTAAAATTTTAAAACGTTAGCGTCTAAAATTTTTGGTAATGGACCCCCTTTAAAAATTTGGGGTTTTTTTCATTTAAAAAAAAAAAAAAAAAATAAAATGTGAAAAACTTACAATTTTTCCTAAAATTGTTATTTTTCTTTGTTTTTCCTCCTTGGAATTATTTAACCCTTTTTTCAGTCAGAGCTTTCCAGGACTTCGTTGGTGGAAAATCTAAATGTCAGGTTAGAAGCTTCCAGAAATTCAAAAAAATTTAAAATTGATCACCCCATTAAATGGCGGAAGTCTCTTCCTTCTCCGCCCTCGAGGGTTAAAACCAGTTGAAACGGTTCCGTCAACCACCCTTTCGAAAGAGATCGATCTCAAACAGAAACTGATCTAAAAAGTTTTAATAATATACATGGATGATCGGATATGTTCTCGGCTTCGATCAGAGAGGGCGACATTTTTCCGGAACATTTGTTGTTGTTGTAAGGTTGGTACATCTTTTATAACTATACTTTTAGTGATTTTGAGAGATAGTGTCAAGGTGTTTTTTTTTATAAAAATACATATTTATATAGTCTTTGTGAAAATAGGACCAATCATTATATCAAATTTTTGCGAAATTTTCTTAGAAATAAGAAATGTAAGTTATTTTTTATACCAAAATTTTGAAATTTCAAAAAGAGATCTTATGACCCTCAAAAAAAAATTTGAATTTGCCCTTAAAAATTTTAAATATATCGTGAAAATTAACATTTACCTCTTTTATGGATAACTTTTTCTCCTATTTTTATGTGTATGTATGTATGTATTATATGTAAGGTCCATTTAAAGGAATTCTACTTACCAACTTAACAAAACTAATTTTCAAATAGACGCCCAAATTTACCTGAAAAAAAAGAAGATATTATAAAAAGTTGTTTTATAATAAAAAAAAAACAAAACGTAAATTTAAAAATTTAAAACCCTCTCTGCTGATCAATCAGCACGCGAAGGGAGGGGGCGGATAGTCCTATTGACTGACGCTTTCTTTCTTACATGCTGCTAACCTGGCCAACGGGCAAGGCTGCCTCTAGTAGGTATATATTCGAAGGTCTGAGCCAATCTGGAAATTATTTTCCCTTTGGCTCCGGCACTGGTTAGTCCTGATGGGTTCACTAGTTGAAGTATAGGGACAACTTTAATTTTATCTTAATAACATGATTAAAAGGTATTTTTATTCCCAAACGGCCTTTTGTCAAACCTTTTCTATTTTTTAGTACTTTAAATAATGGTTTCATTATATTTGTCTTTAAAACAAAGTTAGGGATTAGAAAAAGTTAGTAAAACTAGGCTATAAATTAAAACATAAAAAACCCCCAAACTTTGAACAAATGCAAATTATTAAACAAATAGGTGTATATTTACATATTAAACACAAAAAAGAAAAACTATTTATACAGGGTGCCACAGATTGAGTGCATGCATGGGGATCTCGGAAACCGTAAGAATCGAAGTCGGTTAAATTATGGCAAGTTGCATTTGGTGTAACAACATCCGATTAGAAAGTTGTAAACTTCCGAGTACTTCGGAATATCCGGAAAAAACCGAAATTGCGATTTTGTTTTATTTTTCTGACGTTATTTAAAGGAATTTGGGAAAAAAAAAAGACCTTTCTCACGGCCACTTCTTAACTCTACAAAAAGCGTTAAGGGGTTTTCCGCACGACGTTTCGTTTTCGTTAGACCATTACAACTTTATTTTTTTAAATACGGACCTGGGTTTTTTTTTTAATTTTTTTGAACCTCTTATTATCCCAATTAAAAAATGTGTAACACTTAATATTTATTAACAAATATGGAACGCCCCTATAGGAAATGATGTCGTTCCTTGTCTTACTCATTGTCTCTTATGGAAAATATGTTTATTTAACAGAAAAAAATAAGGTGTTATACATCATTGTAATTGGGATTATAACTGCTTCAAAAAATGCAATAAAACAATTGAGTGCCGCATTTAAAAATAAAGTTGATGATGGTTTAACGAAAACGAAACGTCGTACGGAAAATCCCTCAACGCTGTTTTTAGAGTTTAAAAATGGCCAAAGAAAGTGTCTTTTGTTTTTCCATATCTCTTTAAATAACGTCAGAAAAAATTAAGACGAAATCGGCAAATTTCGGTTTTTCCGGATATCTCCGGAAGACTTGGAATTTTACAACTTTCTAATCGGCATGTTGTTAAGCACCTAAATGCGCAACTTTGTCATAATTTAACCAACTTCGTATCTCTTACAGTTTCCGAGATCCCCATGCATGCACTCGAATCTGTGGCACCCTGTATATATAATAAAACATAAACTAGTGCTTCAAATATATGTATGTATATTTTATAGATTGTTAATATATTTTTTGTCATTTATGGTTTTTTTTTTGAATCTCGATCATCTTCAAAAATTTTTTTTTCTGGTTTGGTTTTGTCTTAAGTTTTTTTGTGTCATTATAATTAAAATAATGTGCCTTTGTGTTTTCGTGGTTGGTTAAAGCTGTTACATTTTTTTAATGTTTTGTGGGTTATTAGCCTGTTTTCCAAATATGGGTTTTTTTACAAAATATATATATATAATATATATATATATATATATATATATATATATATATATATATATATATATATATATATATATATATATATATATATATATATATATATATATATATATATATATATATAAAAAAAGCCCACAAGGGGGAAAAAAAAATTTTTTTTATTTTTGATTTTATCAAAAAAAGCTACTCTTGATAAAAAATTTTGCTACTTCTAAGAGTAAGATTGGGATAGAAATATTTAACATATTTTATCGGGGTGTAGAAAATTGAAAAAATTTAAAATGGTAAAGAGTAAAGTGCATTTATTTGATAAGATATGGAAATAAGTTACTAAAAAAGTTGTTCAAAATTAAAAGGTTTCATACCAATTTTTGAAAAATCGGCCTATTTTATTTATTTTGATTAAATTTATTTTAATATCAATTTATAATCAAATTTTTTGCTGTTAGGTAAGTAAGCATTTAAAGCTGACGTTACTGCGGCTAATGAATTATAAAAAAAATGTCAATAAAGCTTTTCACTATCAACGCCTACTAGTACAATAATGAGTTGTTAATTTTGAATTAGTTAATTAATATTAAAATAATTTTATCACAAATTTTTTATAAAAGTAGGCCAATTTTTTTTAAAAATTTATATAAGAAACTATCTTTACTTTTGAACAATTTTCCCAGTATCTTTTTCCATATCTTCTTTAAAAAAATGCACTTTCTTTTTGAAATTTTTAAAATTTTTTTAATTTTTTAGTACCGCGTATAAAATTTGTTAAATGATCCCCCCAAAAAAAATAGCAAATTTTTTTTTAAAAGTAGTTTTTTTTTATAAAATTAAAAATAAAGGTTTTTTCTATTCAACACCTTTTCCGTGGACGTACTGGGTGTCCCCGGAAAAGGTGTTGAGTAAGAAAACTTCTTTATTTTTAATTTTATCGAAAAAAATTTTTAGATAAAAAATTTGCTACCCTTTGAGTAAGATTGGGATAAAAACATTTAACATATTTTATACGCGGTGTTAGAAAATTGAAAAAACTTAAAATGGTACAAAAAAAGGGAATACCAATTTTTTTACCCCCCCTTTTTTTTATTTGTAATTAAAATATCATTATAATTAACTAATTTAAAATTTTTGTACTAGTAGGGTTGATAGTGACAACTTTATTGACACTTGGCTTTTATAATTCATTAGCCGCAGTATCGTCAGCTTTAAATGCTTACTTAACAGCAAAAAATTTGATTATAAATTGATATTAAAATAAATTTAATCACAAATAAATAAAAGTAGGCGGATTTTTTTTAAAAATTGGTATAAGAGAATACCTTTTTAAATTTTTAACAACTTTTCCTAGTAACTTTTTCCATATCTTATCAAATAAATGCACTTTTCTCCTGTACCATTTTAAGTTTTTTCAATTTTCTGAACACCCCGTATAAAATATGTTAAATGTTTCTATCTTAATCTTACTCTAAAGTAGCAAAAATTTTTATCAAGAGTATTTTCGATAAAATAAAAAATAAAAAATTTTTTCTTAAACCTTTTCCGTGGACATATATATGTGGGAGTAACTAGAATTTTGTTTTTCCTTTTTAAGAGGTAAATTTCAAAATTATTCCGAAAAATCAGCTAATAAATATAATATTCAGCCGCGGAAGTTTGGTGTATAATATTTTGATTCCCGATAACAATTTTTCTACTAACTACAACAAAACGTCTAATCAAAGTGCGTTTTTGTTGCCACAACATCCTGAAGATATAAATTCGCGCTAACAAAGTGATTATGATGAGCACTCGACATCAATAGAGAGAAGCGACATTTTATGTGATGTATGCAGCATTAATGAGAGTTATATCCAACCGCTAGTGCCTCATTATTTTAATCTTTGACAGATAATTGAAATAAGTTGATAAACACTTATCTTTTAAAATAAAATCATTAATAGATTGTTGCTCTAGTGTCTTTAATATTTTTTAATAGCACATAAACTGATATATAGTAGTTATCCTAAGAGATGCAGAAAGTGATACTTTCTCGCACCCGAGTGTCCACGACAGCTTTTA
>JAHBCN010027083.1:0-10230 GCA_019359885.1 Listronotus oregonensis | reverse complement strand
TTTAAAAAGATAAAAAAAAAAAAAAAATAAAAACAATAAAAAGGAAAGTAGTTTTCAAGGGCCCCTAAGTTTTTAAAAAAACATAATCAATTTTTTTTTTTACATCTTAGTATATAATTTTTTTAATTTTTAAATTTTTTTTAACATTTTACATCCTGGTGTTTTCTGAACATCTTGAAACATACTTTAATTTAAAACATATCGAAATCAATACATGTGGATTATCAGGCAAAATTCCTTTGGGTTTTTTTTTTTTTTTTGTTTTTGTCGAAAAAAAATTATAAATTGCATTTTGGGTTTTAAAAAAAATTTTTTAAAAATTTTTTAGGATTTTCTTTCTTTATATTTTATTTACAAAAATTTAAAAAAAATTTTTTAAAAAAGAAAGGATAAAAAAAAAAAAAAAAAAACCCTTTAATTATTGTTTTGTTTTAATTTTTAATGGGTAGAAAAAATGCTTAGATGTCAATTCTTTTTTTTTTTTGAACAATACCCGGAAAATTTCCCCAATTTTTAAAATTCTTTTTTTTTTTTTTTTTGTTTAATTTTTTCATTAAAAATCATTTATATTGGTCAAAGGACATGTTCTGATGGGGTACTTTTTTTTATTGATCTGCAAGCCTTTGTCTGGTAATGCGTTGCTGTAAAAAAAATGGGAATTTTTTCCCATTAGTTACTGTTATTCTATGCATTGAAGGAAAAACAAAATTCGTTTTTTTAAACTCATCTGTATCTTTTTGGAAAAGTTTTAATTTTAAAATTTGTTTTTTTTTAATTTTGTTTAGTTAAAATTTTTTTAATTTTTTGGGAAAAATTTTCCCGCAATATATGAAAAATAATAAAAGGGGGGATTCTCAGTTGATAAAGTAATATTTTGGGAAAAGTTAGTTGGGTTGGGTTTTTATTAGATAAAAAAGATGACTTTTTGGAAAATAGAAACTGTGTTCATTGTTCTAGTTTTTCTTCTATTTTCTATTTTTATTTTTAAATTATTGTATTTAGTTTTTTAAAAAATTTTTTAAATGAATTTTGGATGCCATTGTCTAATAAGATAAGTAGAGCTTTTTTGTTTTTTTTAATATATGATGGATGACAAATTTTTTTTTTTCTGTTTTTTAAACTAAATAAAAGATTTTCATTTTTTTTTTGTGGTATGAATGTAATTCAAAATCTAAGTATTTGGTTTTTTATCCCCTCTACCCTTTTTTTCATTGTTTTTTTCCCTTTTAGTTTGTGCAAAGGGGGCCCTTTTTATTATTTTCCGTTCTATAGTAACGAATTTTTTTTATAAACTTTAAAATTTTAGTATTTCTTCCGCCATTGGTGGAACAGAAGTTCTTGTCGTCGACAATTTTTTAAAAAGGGATAGGCTTTTTTGGGGTCATTCTTCTGCAAGTCATCCGCAAAAGGGGGGCAATGGGGGAAATTGTAGCTCCATAGGCTAAATTTGTTTATAAAATTATTTTAAAATTTCCCCAAGGTTTGTCAAAAAAAGTTCTATTATTCCAGAAATTGTTTTTTTGTTAAATTTATTATGGATATTTTTGGCCATGTTTAATAATATTTTTTATTTAAAATAGGGTATTATGTAATAGTCGGCTTTATCCCCAATTTGGTGGTAACTTGATAAATTTTATAAATTCAGAAAACACAAAACTGCTTTTTAAAATAAATGTTTTTTGTCGTACTGTTAAAATTTAGTGCAAATTCAGACAACACTTTGGTGCATTGATTATGAGATAATTTGGGCTTGTGGCCTGCGTTTTTTTTTTTTGGTAACCCTAAAAGGGGAAATTTTATTGTATATCGTGTTGTTTGGTTTCTGGGGGTTTTTTTTTGAGTTTTTAAGGAACTCTTTTTGCTTTTTTTTGATGTAGATTTTGGTCCCTTTTAAAAATTTTAGTAGGGGTTTCAAAAATTTCAAGTGATTTTGTATATATTGTTCTTTTTTCATAATTACTGTTACGTTACCTTTGTCGGCTTTAGTAACAATTAAGTCCTGAATGTGTTTTAAAAAATTTTTTGTTTTAAAATAAACTACGTAAATAATTGTTATGGGCAGTTATTCTCAGTGGTAATGACATTGGATTGCTTGAGCCCTTAAGACACATTTCTGTTGTTTCTGGATACATGAAAATTATGTTCTCTATATCGGCTAAGAATTTTTTTAAATCAATATCTTTCGAATTAGGACAATGCTAAAATTATGTCCAAAGCTAAGAAATTTTTAATATCTGGTGGAATGTTACATCCAGAAAGATCTCTAATCCAGTTTTCTTTGGTATTGATCAGTTTGTTGTTTTCTAAATTTTTAAGATTATTGAGTTTTTTTTTTTTTATATTGTTTTTTTTTTTTTTTGATCTTTTTAAATTTGTTTTCATATGAGATATTTTGAAAGTTGCAAAATTGATTAAAAATTGTTAAAGGAATTTTTTGGTTTAATTTATGAGTTAAGTCTTTTAGAGATCTTTCTATCTGTTCTATGTTTTTAAAAGTTGTATCAATTTCTAAATTTAAAAATCTTTCTATCCAACCTTACTAAAAAGTCCATGGTGTGTTGTCCTGTTCTTCCATTTGTTGTTTCTATTAAATTTGGTAGGTTTTTGTGTTTGTTAGAAATATGAGAGGTGTAATACCATTGGATCTGCATGCTAACAAATAAATTTTTCTGTTTCTCATTGAAGCCAATTTGTTGTTTAATTTTGCCCATTTTTAAGCAGTGATGTAGTTGCTATACCATATTGTTGCGTAATAGTTGGGGTTCTGAAACTATTGCGCAGCAGTATGGCAACACATCACTGCTTAAGACAGAATTAAACAACAAATTAATGTGAGAGAAACCTTATTTGTTAGCATGTGATACCCTCTCACTCTGGCTAAGAAGCTACCAGAGGCTGGCAAATGGAGAACAGGAGTGACAACACCATGTTACTTTTAGTAAGGTTGGATGAAGATTTTAGGAGAAATAGATGCAACTTTAAAGAGCATAGAACAGATAAATGTAACTCATAAGAGGTAAACCAAAAATTCACTCTAACAGTATCCAGTTTTTGCTAACTTTCAAACTGTCACTGTGAAAACTGGGGCTAAGATCAAAAACGTATAAAAAAAAACTCAATAATCTTTCAAGAACCCAGAAAACAACAAACTGATCGGCTACTGAAAACAGAATCTTCTGGATAATGTGCAGATCATTAAAGGCTGCTGGCTGGGACATGGTGGCATTGGCACTAATTCGAAAGATGTGTTAGCATTATGAGCCAAATATAAATGATTTTCATGTATCCAGAGAGCAACAGAGAAATAAGTAATATCGTATATTTACTGAAATAAACGTATTTACGTAGTTTATTTTTAAAACAAAAAATTTTAGCTACGATAAAGCACACAGTATTACTAAAAGCCGACAAGATAACGTAACAGTAGAAAAGAACGATATATTTTGTCGAATAACACCACAAACTTTTAAAACAGGGATCCAACATCTACTTATCGGCAAGCAAAATAGTAGTGTCTACTGACATACAAAAAATAACCCAGAGCTGACCAGGCAACTTGCGATAGTACAATCAAACTTCCCAAGAAAGATTTACAAAAATACATAAAACTGCAGTATACTAAGACTAAATGCCCTAATAATAAGTTGTCTGAATTTGCTACTAACATATTAACAGTATCATATGACAATAATAACATTTATTTACTAGAAGACAGTTTGTGTTTTCTGAATTTATAAACAGTATCAGTTACCACCAAATTGTGTGATGGTTAGCCTGGACATATGTCACTATAAGTAATATTCCCTACTCTAATAAAAAAATGATATTACTGGCCACAAATGTCACATAATACCAATTTAACAAAAACAGTGAATGTAGAGCTATTTTAGCACAACATTGCAAATTTAATAATCAGTTATAAACAAATATGAGCTGCCTATGGGAAGCTCGCCCATTGCCCTCACAATATGGATGACTTGCTGAAAATGTCCCAAAGTAAGTTTCCAGCTGCCTTTCAAAATATGTGGACATTTCAGCTGTTTACAATGGCGTTGAAGAAATACTAAACATTTTAACAGCTATAACAACAAAATTCGGTTCGCGTAGAAACGATGAGCTAACGGCAATGCACACGAACGCGCAATAGGACGAAAATAAGGCCAGACTGTCAAACAGCATACGTTAGATATATGATTATCATTCATACCACACAAAAAAATGAATCTTATTCAGCATTAAACAGAATATGCTGATAAATCCATCATATTAATAAATAAAGCTTTCTATATATTATTAGACAATGGCTATCCAAAATTCTTACTTAATAAATTTTAAAAGTAATTTCTATTAATACTAATAATTTAGTAATAATAGAGCGCAATAGAGAGATGATCTTGAACAATGAACACAGTTTAACAAACTCATCTGTTTTATCTAATAATAACCAACCAGCTAACATTTCTCGAATATTACTGCTTAACCCTCTTACCTGGCTTTCACAAGAATATAATTTTAACTATATACGAGCTGTAAGTGGAGAAAACAAATTTACAAGAAGTGGAAACACTTTCCAGGCTAAATACAGATAAGAGATATGATCAGTGTTGTTCTCTCTTCAATGCATAAGAATGCAATGGTAACTGGAACAAACTTCCGCTTTGTTTACAGCAACGCGATACGAACATAAGAGCAAAAACATGTGCCTATCATTTTATTATGACAATCTGCTGAGTAAGTACTTAACACAGAGAAAACAAGGAAACCAAGTGGTGGAGATTGTTGCATGAACAAAAAAGCATTGACGATCTAAACATAATTTATTCACAGCCTATTAAGCAAAACAAACAATAATTAATTTAGAAAGGTTTTTTTTTTTGTATCCATCCTTGCACAAAATTTTTAAAGTGTGTATAATAAAATATAAAGAAGAAAAAGGTCTATGGTAAAGATTTTCATAAAATTTCCAGCATGCATATTTTTTCATTTATAATAAAAAAACCTACAAGGAGTACTATTGTTTCAACAGTGAGTACCAGGATATGTATAAATGGTAAAAAATTTAAATTAAAAATTATGAATATATAATGAAACAATAAATTGATTATGTTTACAACTCGCTGCGCACGTAATTTTATTGTTATATTTTGCTATATATTTTTTTCATCATTTAAAACAATAAGTTAAGTACGATTGTAAATATAATAGCCTTGAAGAAAAATAAGTTTGCTCGGCGTTGAGTTTTACTTCAATAAGAGCTTTAGGGCTTTATATATATATATATATATATAATAAAAATTTCTAATAATATTAAAATGTTTTGCCTTTTATTTCCCGTTGACCCTTTTTATTTGATCCCACATAATTTAATATTTTCCTTACATTTTTATGAAAAATTTATGAAAATATAAAAATTAGAATATTAGAAAAGACTGGGATAAATGAATAAATTAAATTTTTCATTTTTATTCTTACCTATTTTTTCACGTAAATTTTCCAACTTTTGTGCTACAAAATACTATAATAAATACTAATAATTAATAAAAATTTAATAAAAGACATACAGAATGGACTTGTTCGCCATCAAAGTGAATATACTTTAAAATTGCTAATACTACTCCCTCTTATGCACATGTATTGAAGAGTATAGACAATACAGTATCTTACTGCACAAGACCGGAAACAAAGCTGCTTCTACACATGTGTTTCCTTACTATTTTTCTACATCCTGATTGATATAATAGAGGTTTCTAATGATTAATATTTGATAGGAAATATAAAAAAATATATATAAACCTATTAAGAATAATCAAAATTGTATAGGATTACCTGAATAGCGCGTAAATTAATTTTTCAGTAGATCGCGAATATATTTTATTAACCGGCAACGTAGCCTGACAATACAATAGGGTTCTCTCTCTATCCTTGTCGCTCAATAGTCCTAATTTTGTCTAATCTAACCAGTTTTTCTAATTTTTAGATCTCCTTTCACGAACGAGGTGCAAAAGAAAATTGCTAAGAGCAACTATTATTAAGCTAATTTTTTTGGAATTTTGTATATTTATGTCATAATATTAACTTGTAAAGTGAGTTTCTAAAATTGCTGTATACAATTTTGCATTATGAAATGGTAATACACGAAGAATAGTTGCCTCTTGGTGCACTATAAATTCGTGATAGGAGATCTCAAAATTAGAAAAACTGGTTGGAGTAGGACGACGGGAGCCTATTGTGTCGAGCTACGTTGCCGGTTAATAAAATATATTCGCGATCTGCTGAAAATTTAATTTACGCGCTATTCAAGGTGATCTATGCAATTTTGTTAATAATATTATATATGTTTTATATTTCTATCGGAAATATTGACAGAAACCTCCTATTATATCGATCGGGATATGTAAGCTTCTAATATTCAATTTTTATATTTTCATAAATTTTTCATAAATATGAATGTTAAATTAGCGGGATCAAGCGCAAATAAAGGCAAAACATTTAATATTATTACAAATTTTATTATATATATATATATAAAATTATATCATATAAAACAATGAATTATTGATTATTTTCTTTCTTCTTAGTTTCGATGATCAGCGGCAGAGGGCGACATCAGTTACGAGAAGCAGCTGGAATTTAGGCAACCAACGCAGCGCACAAGGTAGGGAACCAACAAGGTGTTTCGGGGCGTTGAACCGATCAGCTGTTCTGTTGAGGTAGGTCACATAGTCCAGTGGAGTACGGCAGCAGAATTAAATCACTAAGGGAAAAGAAAATAATATTAGAAAAATTATAAAAAATATATATATATATATATATATATGTAGTTGATAATTGCTAGGGAAAAGAAAATAATATTAGAAAAATTATAAAAAAAAATATATACATATGTAGTAGGTAAAGAGTAAATAAATGGAAATAAATAGGTAGTATATAGCTGCATAAGTGGTAACGGCTTTCTAAAAATAGAAAAATGTATTAATATATTTTTATAATAACATAACATTACTCGAAAATAATACTCATAACCACCGTCATGCGCAAACAAATATAATAAACACATTTATGTACGAATTTCTATATGTAGCTCGATACGTAGTCAAGTATAAAAATACGAAGTTTAGGTAGACATATCGGAGCGTGGGAAAATAAGGTAATGTGTAAAAATTAAAACAGTACTGATTATATGAACTTGTAATTATATTAAAATTTGAAATTTCCACTGAAACCATACGACCTAAAAAAATAAAATAAATTAGTTTAAATATAAATTACTCATTAAATTTTATACGGATATTACCCTAACATTACAGTTTCAGAGACATCAGAGGAGAGACATTTTAAAATTTACAACAAACTAAAAATATATTTATATTGAAAATGATAAATGTTGAGCCATGTAATTTTGTAAGAGGAGTAAAAGACCAGATAAATATCCATAGGATCTAAAAAAATAAAATAAATTAGTTTAAATATAAATTACTCATTAAATTTTTAACGTACAGACGGATTGTTTCAGAGGAAGGAGACATTTCCAATTTTTCAAATTTGATTCGGAGGAGACATCAGTTGTTTCAGAGGAAGGAGACATATTCAATTTTCAAATTTCAAACAAATTTACAAAGTTTCCGGAGACAGCAATTGTTTCAGAGGAAGGAGACATTTTCAATTTTCAAATTTCAAACAAATATACATTTAAACTAAAAAAATATATCCATAAAAATTTGCGGGCATACTGGAAGGTCGATTGGAAATTCTAAAAAAAAAAAGAAAATAATTACTTTACTGTAAAAAAAAATTAAAATATGTTAATTTTACTTTTTAGGGTTTATTCTTCCCGCCTCGTCCTTCGACGACGATATTCGTACAGGTTCCTTCCATGGAGAGGGACGGTCAGGATCAGATACGGCGTCTCCTCCTGGGAGGCCTTTGGGGACCACTGCGGTTCTTCGCCCACGGGCGGTGTGGCGATGTTGTTGTGGTGGTGGCCGTGGATTACGGATGGTGAAACGGCTGCTGCCACAATTTCAGGCACAGGCGGAGCCTGCACGGATACGGCCTGCAACGGGAAGCTTGTCGGAGATGGAATATCCACTGCTGGTACTTCTCGTGTATATCGAGGTGATTATGGATGGAAATATTTGCATTGGGTGAAGAAAAATTATTATTTTGAATATGATTAACATTATCTGTGTTATTTGTGCCGAAGAATGGGCGACAGGATTTGAAAATTCTAAATTATTTAAATCTGAAAAATTGCAAGAAGAAGAGGAGACTTATTTAAGACTGTTCATTAATTCATTATTTTTAATTGTAACATTATTTGCAGATTGGTCTTCAGCCAGACTGGCATCGCAGAACTGCCGTAGAGTATGCAGAAGAAGTGGAAGGAGGCGGAAAGCTGAAGCGAAGCAGAAATGAAACAAGTAGGAAACAGCCGCAGCAATTTGATCTTCATTGGGTAAAGTAAGTTGACGTTAGAGAATATAACAGGGGATGAAGTAAGCTGACGTCTACAGGGTATAACAGGGGATAAGGACCGCCAACAATGTACTCATTACTGTTTTACAGTTTCAGATACACTGCCACTACCCTGCTACTGCTACTGCTGGGAGGAGGGCCGCAGATCATCTAGTTGGCCACACCACCCGGACCTCCGGTCTGACAGGAGAAAGTAAGTTGACGTCTACAGGGTATAACAGGATAAGCTTGACCCTTAGCGATGTACTCATTCCTGTTTATTTCAGATACACTGTCACTATCATCAGCAGGATCAGCGGTGATGGTGCTGCTTTGCCACTTGAAAGAAGAATGTGGTGAAGGGATCTGCGGAGAAGACCTTCCATAAACGGTGGTGGTCATTACTGCTGCTGCTGCTGTCGCCGCCATCTTCCGCCATATTCCACTGCCTGAACAGGAGAAGGAAGAAGAATCAAATGCCTGTGCATCCGCAGCAGTTGGTAAAATTTTGCTGCGTTTTCTATTGCGGTGACGGGATGGGTATCCTGTTACATCTCGAATATTTGTCTGCAAGTTGGTGCCACGTGCTAGGATCTGCGTTCTTCACTGCTTCACAAAGTGATTTCAGTTTTCGATAACTTTGTCTCTACTTTGTCTATATATTAGGTAGTGAGTGGGGTGTCTCAGCACCACTTGCTCTAGGCTCGTGCAATTAGCCACACACACTAAAAAAATTATTATAAAAAATCGATAAAATTTAATGACTTATTAGAAATAATACCTCTCACGTTTTGCCAATTTTCCATGTCAATGCAATGACTGAATAAGGATAAAGTTAAAATCTCAAAATGCTAAATGATGATCTGAAAAAAAAACATTTATTTAGGAGGTTGCAAATTTTATTATATTTTCCCCGTTCATTATTACCTGTGTCGCCGTCGCCGTCGCCGCCACTGCCTACGATTATAGAAAGGCTCCTCACTGGAGAGGCCCTTTGGGGGACCACTTGCGGTTCTTCGCCCACGGGCGATTGTGGCGATATTGTTATGGTGGTGGCCGTGGATACGGATGGTGAAACGGCTGCTGCCCGTTTCAGGCACGGGCGGGACCTGCACGGATACGGCCTGCAACGGGAGGCTTTGTCGGGAGATGGAATATCCACTGCTGGTACTTCGTCGTATATCGAGGTGATTATGGATGAAATATTTGCATTGGGTGAAGAAAAATTATTTTGAATATGATTAACATTATCTGTGTTATTTATTACTTGAAGAATGGGCGACAGGATTTGAAAGTTAAATTATTTAAAATCTGAAAAATTGCAAGAAGAAGAGGAAGGAGACTTATTTAAGACATTCATTAATTCATTATTTTTAATTGTAACATTATTTGCAGATTGGTCTTCAGCCAGACTGGCATCGCAAGAACTGCGTAGAGAGTATATGCGAAGAAGTGGAAGGGGAGGCGGAGGCTGAAGCCGAAGCAGAAGCCGAAGCAGAAGCAGAAACAGCCACCTTAATTTGATCTTCGTTAGGTAAAGTAAGTTGACGATTAGAATAACAGGGGATGAAGTAAACGACGTCTGGGGGTATAACAGGGGATAAAGGACACTTAGCAATGTACTCATTCCTGTTTACAATTTCAGATACACTGCCACTGCCACTGCTACTGCTACTGCTATGGGAGGAGGGCCGCAGATCATCTAGTTGGCCACGTTCACCGGACCTCCGGTCTGACAGGAGAGAAAAGTAAGTTGACGTCTACAGGGTATAACAG
>JAHBCN010027082.1:0-10226 GCA_019359885.1 Listronotus oregonensis | reverse complement strand
CATTTTTTTTTTATTTATGGCGCTATTTTAGCCAAAACATATTTAAAAAAAAAAAAAATGAAAAAACCTGTTTTTCCCCTTTAATATGAAATTAAAAAAAAATGCGGGGTTTAAAAAATACATAAGCCCCATTACAGCATATTATGCTAGAGCCCCTTTTCTTTAAATTACTTACTTTTATAGCAAAATCATTGCTTCAACCCAAAAAAAAAAAAATGAAAAAGTCCAAAACCCCTTTAAAAAGGTACAAAACAATTCAATTATTTCAAAATGACCCTTTGCACGGGGGAAACGATAGAACGTTAATAAAATTCATCAACACATAAATCAACTGGCAAAACATTAAAAAATTTTTAAAAATCGAGGCATAGCTGCCAAACATAATAAGAATAACTTAGAACTAAGGCAAAAGGTTTAGCCAAATATAATATTAACAATAAAAAAGTATAAAATATGTTTTTTAAACGATTTTTGGGACCAAAAAGTAAGAAAAATATATAGCTGAAACACAAAATCATGTATGTATATGTAAATATATAGGGGGGCCAAAAAAAGTCGATACTTTTTTTCTCACCCAAAAATATCCTGAAGATGCCCAAACAAAGCTCCTTTTAAAAAAGGGGAGCTAAAAATTTTTAATTTTAAGAGGTTCTCCATGGTTCTTAAGTTTTCCGTCTTAATAACATGGAAAACAGGTTTTTTACCATTTTTTTGCCCTGCAAGCTGTAAAAAAATTTATTTTAACAGAAATAAATAAATGGATTATTAAGAGTGCATTTACGCTACCCCTTTAGGGGGGGGGAAAGGACGCGGAGACGGTGGGCGGAGACTAACAAACCCCCACTACCACAATTTTTGTATAGCCGCTTTAAAAAATATTATATTTTATTTAGTTTTTCCCAAATTCGGTGTATCGATGCGATGTTTTTTCCGATTGCAAGCCTACAGGAGATAACGTTTTTCGGTAACTATTTTTTACTAAATGACATAAATTATACACCATTTTAAAGGTAAGAAAATAATCTAGCCCCGTGTAAAAGATTTTTTTAAAATGAGTCGAGTTAAGAGAAAATAGTATCTAAACATAGCCATTTTCATAAGGGAAAAATTAAAAAATAAACCAAATTTAAAAAAATATTTCAGAGAAGCCAGTTTAAGGTTTTTCATAATTTTTGAAATTATCGATAACTTATACCGTTTTTAAGAAAAACATTATGCCCCCAACTCAAATTGGAAACCAATTTTTGCGCGCGAATGGACTCTTTAAACACTATATTTGGTACAAAAAATTCCATTGGGTCAAATTTTTAGCTTCAACGTTTGACTCACAGAGCTTTAAATTTCAAATTTTGGTTTTTTTCATTTTTTTAAACTAACTATTAGTGTTAGAGAAAAAGTTAAGGCAAATTTGTAGTACGTCTGAAATACTATGAAAAAAATCCAATCACTTTTTCGTATCATCAATTACAACAAAGTTACAGGCTCTAAAGCTACGTTTCCCCCGGGAAAAGGAACATGAAGGAACTTTTGTGTTTCTGTTGCTTGTTGCTCAAAAATGCTTCCCAAAGTTCCTCAAAGTTCCTAAGTGTTCCTTCTTGTTTCGGCAACAACTGTTGCATGTTTACGATTGTTGCTGGTTTCCAGTTTTAGCGGTAAATTTCAAAAAAAATTTTGGAACAACAGGGAACAGAAACATATTGTTTTCTGAGTGGAAACAGATCCCGCAACTTGTAGTAACTTGTTTTTGTCTTTTTAGAGTGGGTTCGACGTTAAATATATGTTGAAGGAATCGCAGTGTGAGCAGCAATCGTTTCATTGGTGAAATGGCTTGTCTATAATTGATATCTTCTTCTGTATTTTTGGGGCAATTTGACATAATAACCATTTTAAATCGGTGCTGGACATTCGTAAGAAATTTTTGCCACTACCATTATCTATATTATTTCCTATGTGTAGATCGTTATTTTTTAATGCATTGAGTGCACTTCTATTACGGAGACTTGGTTTCACCCAATATTTGTGCTTGTTTTTTTTTTATTTTTTGCCGACAACACTATATAGGCCGCCGCTGCTGCCGCTATTTCATCATCTTGATCAATGTTTATCAACCGCGGTGGAAACACTAACTAAAAAAGTTGCTCTCTCTCAGTTACCAGAAACATTAAAAGTTCTGTCAGTGGAAACAAAAAGTTTACATTTGTTGCCTTCAAGTTTCTAAATTCACAAACAAAAAAGGGGAAAAACAAAGCAACAAAAAAAAGTTGCTAAATGTTGCTATTTGTTTCCCCCGGTGGAAACGTAGCTTTAAATATTTATTTTTTTTAAAATTTACGCATTTACGAACTGAAACATTGATAATCGACAAAAAAATTGGCAAATTTGGTTTTTAAGTCAAATTGGCAAAAAATTGGATAGGTTAAATATTTTGTTGCATCAATAGTTACAGACTTAAGTAATAAGTTTATAAAACGTTTAGCCAGGTCAGTTTTGTCGTAAATTGTGTTTGTTTTGTACGTGTTAATTATACTTAAATTACTTAACATTTTTTATGTTATAGTTGAAAAATCATAAAAATAAAAAAAAAATTTAAAAACATAAAAATAAAGACGAATTTTTAATAGTACTTCAGACGTACTACACATTTGCCATTTAACTTTTTTTTTTCTAACACTAAAAGTTTAGCTTAAAAATGCCAAAAACCGAAAATTTGAAATACGAAGCTCTGAGAAAGT
The DNA here is from genome assembly GCA_019359885.1 of Listronotus oregonensis. Classification (NCBI taxonomy): domain Eukaryota; kingdom Metazoa; phylum Arthropoda; class Insecta; order Coleoptera; family Curculionidae; genus Listronotus; species Listronotus oregonensis. The sequence goes on along the minus strand of JAHBCN010027082.1, from coordinate 7,494 downwards.
CAAACATTGAAGATAAAAAAATTTAATGGAACTTGGGGCAAAATTTTACCATACAATCGGGCAGTGAAATTGGGCCTGCAATGCTTTTCTGAAAAAAATATGCAACAAGAAAAATTTAACGCAAGAAATCTTTCAATCTGTTATAAGACCCTTCCAAAAAAATATCCAAAAAGCTTTAAAAAAAAACTCATAAAAGATTTTTTCTGTTTTTTTGGACACTACAATTTAGGGAATGCTATATATTTTTTAAAATTTTTGGCCACCAACCCCTTTTTAATTTCAATAAGTTAAGGTAAGTATTCAAAAGTTAAGTTAATTTTAGGTTAAAATAAGGAATATCATTTTGGTTAATACTACTAGGTACACTACATTATTTTTTTTTTTGCTCCCGACAATACTTTTTTTAGAAAAAATTTTTAATACCAAAAAATATTTAGGTACAAAAAAAAACGTTTTTTTTATTTTTAATTAAGAGTGTCCAGGTCTGGTCATTTTGGGGTTGTTTTTTAACGATATTTCCACATTTTTAAACCAACATAACAAATATACAAATATAATACCATCATAATACTTATTTTTTGGAGCAAAGAACATATTGCAGAAAAATGCCTTAAATCTTGTAAAAAAGCATTAAATAATAAAACAAAAACTCGCTACTAAAAACCGTAAAAAAAATCATTAAAAAAAACTTAATAATAATTATACTGGTATACAAAAAAATTATTGCAAAGATTCATATTTACAATAAATATATGTTAAAAATCACACACACACTGGTAAAAAATCCCAAAAAAAGGATTCTGGGCTTTTGGGGAAAAGCAAAAAATTGGATCATGATTTCTACAAACTTTAGCCCGCAACTCTTTTACATCCATTATAGAGGAAGAAAATATCTTTAGATTTGTGGCAGTCTTTCCAAGAGACGTTTTTTTTGCTTACAAAGAGTCCAAAATCAAAAAAAAGAGAGTTTAAAAATAGAAAAATTTTAAAAAATAAATAAGTAAATATCATACAAAGAGTACCCAAAAAATTTAATCAGCGTTATTGTTTTCGTTCTAGTTAAACTAGGGAAAAAACGATTTGGTGGAAAAACAACATCCAAATATTAAAAAGCGAATATTATTTCGTTTTTTCCACCCCCCACAATTTTTTTTTTTTTATATTATCATGATTCCTTTTCTTTAAAAAAATACACAAAAAGAAAAGGAATTTCGGTAACAAAGATGGTTCGAAAAAGTCGAGTCAAATATTTTCGTAATCAATTTAAGACCAAAGAAATTTTATGCTTACGCAGAAGTGATACCTATATTCATTGTAATATCCATGTTCAATTTATACTCGCCAACAAAAAGTGACAACTCAATAAATTTACATTTGAGAAAATTATCAACAAAAAATCTGAGATATTCAAAGTGTTACTACGTAAGAAGAAATAAAATATTCATAAAATATTTTTTTACACCTAATTGATAGCTCATGATGATTTTTGAATTACTTTAATTTTAATGTACACAAATAGGCCAGAAGGTATCAAAATTTTTAAAATTTTTGGTTTTATGGGTTAAAAAAAACTTTTTTTTTGCAAAAATTTTTTCTTAATACGTCTTTTAAGGGATGGTAAAGTTTTTTAAAAATTCAAAGCCATTAAAAAAAAAACGGGTTAAGGGGTTTCGGGGCTCGCTTAGAGGCTGTCGGCTTGATACCTGAACCCTTTCTAACCAAAAAATTTTTGGTTTTTAAAAAAATATTTTTAGAAAAATTTTTCATTTATATTTTTTAAAAAATTTAAAAATTTGAAAAAAAAACCCCAAAAGGGGTTATCTCTTCATTGGCCCTTTTTCCCAAAAAAAAGAAAAAAAAACAGACCGTCAAACCAGAGAACCCCCCCAAAAAACATAATACGCTATAAATTGGGGTTTTAAATTTTTTTTTGGGGTTAAAAAATATTTTATAAATATTTAATTACTCATGCGTATTCATCTTAAAAATCTCGGATTTATCTGGGTCTTTTTCCCCAAATGTAAGTTTTTGAGGTTTTGTCATTTTTTCCCCGGGGGTGCTTTTTAAACCGGGAAAAAATTTTGAAGGAATCAACTCTTTTACCTGACTGCGAGAAAAATTTTCATAAAAAAGGGGCCCTTTTTTTGGGTCCACTCTTCCTGCAACAATCTAACTTTCCTAGGTGTAGCCCACACAGATAGCACACATATGCGAATGTGACGCCCATGTGCCCTTAGGAGACGTCAAAAACGTCTTTTTCCCTAACGTCAAATTGACAACAAAAATAGTATCGCCCAGAAAATTCTTAATATGATACTCTTAACCAATTTAATTCTACTGTAAGATTCTACACATTTTTAAAAATTTCCCTTTTTTAAAGGTTTATTTTTAAAAAAAAAAGTGTCCCAAAAAAAATTTTTTGAAGACTTGACAGTACAGGGTGAGTCAACGATAGAGTAAAGTTCATTATTTCATTGGTTTAAAAAAGTTATGAGAAAATAGTAAATACAAAAGATGTAAAGATTCTTAGGATCAAAATTTAAAATTATTTTAAAGTATACAGGGTGGCTAAAAAAAAGCGTGACGAATAAAAAACATTTTTTTAAATGAAACCCCCTATTTTTAAATTTTGTTTTGAATTTTTTAAAATTCTTCAACTTTTTATTTTAAAAATAATGCATACCTAAACCCCAATAGTTTTTCCAATATTTCAATTTTTTTAAAAAAAAAATAATTTTCACACTTGCAAAAAAATTCGAAAAAGCGCCATTATTTTTAAAGGGGAGATCACTCATATTTGATATTAGCGTTATTGAAGATGACGTAAAAATATACAACGGAAATTTTTTAATTGATGCCCGGGGGTTTAAAAAAAACCCAATATATTTGGGTCATTTTAAATTAAAAAAACCCCGATTTTTTTAAAAGGGGACCATATATATTATTTTTTTTTTGAAAGATTTTTACAAAAACCCACAACTTTTATTAAGTATGGCCCTATACCTATTTTTAATATTTTCGATTTTTTTTAACTTTTCCAAATTTACCCTTCTTTTTTCTAAACTTTTTGCTATCCAATACTTTTAGGGTTAGATCGCAAAAAAGAAAAACAGCACTGAGACGCTTGGGGCGCCATTTTGGCCATGGAAAATTTAAACAGTATCATCTCAACTTTCAAATTTTTGCATAAAATTTTTTGGGGAGGGAAAATTGTTTTCCAAATTTTTAAATTAAACAAAAATTTTAAAAATAAAAAAAACAAATAATATTTCGAAAAAAAATTTTTTAAAAAATTAAAAGAAAAATAATGGTTTCTTTTAGTAATATGCCGGATGGTTTTTTTTAATACAACAAGGGGAAAAATTTTTAATACATAACACCTATGAACATAAAAAAAAGAGAGTGGGGGGACAAACTAACCATTTAAAACACATTAAAGGTACTACTGGCATAAAAAAAAGTTTTGGAAGTTTTAACATTATTTGGGAGGTTATTTAAAAAAATATAATGCGCGTTTTTCGGAATATCACATTCGGGGAGAAATATTTATTATGGGGTGTTTCTATCACCTGATAAAAAATTTTTCGTGTAAAAACTCTATAAAATAAAAAAAATATATTTATTATGGTGAATTCCCCTCACTTTTTTGACAGTTCAGTTTTAGCTCCCAGCGACAAAAACACCTGTTTGCCAAATTAAAAAATTTGAGCTATGGTGATGAAAAATTTTCTTTCAGTGAAAAGGGTTTAGGAATTTGGGGCTAAAATTTTTAAAACCCCAAAAATAAAAAATAATTTTTTGGCGGAAAAAAAAAATTTATTAAATTTTTACCCCCGGGGTTTTTTTTTCCCCAAAAAATTTTTTGGGAAAAAAAACAGAAGAAAAAAGCAGAAAAAAATTCCTTTGGTCCAAAAATTTTTAATTTTTAAAATTTTTGTAAAAAATTTTCCCTAAAAACGGGGGGAAAAAGGGTTTTGAAAAATTTTTTTAAAATTTTTTTTTGGTGTCAAACCTTTTAAAAACTTGTTTTCCGTTTTTTTTTCTTTTTTTAATAAATTTCTTTTCCCCAAAAAAAGAAAAATTGGGAAAATTTGGGGGGGGTTTTGGGCGAGAAAAATTTTAAAAAAATTTTCCAATTTTTTTTTTATGCAAAATAAAAACGGGCCCTTTTTTCCCCCTTATTTGGATTTGGGGGGAAAAAAAAAACCTTTTTTTTTAAAACCCCCCTTAGTTTTAAATTTTTAAAACCCGGGTTTATTAAAAAAAAGTTTCTTTAATCACCGTTTCCTGCTGTATACCCATTTTTAGTCTCTAAAAAACAACTGTTTTTTTAGGTAAAAGCACTTTAAAGGGCACCTTTTTTCCCATGAAAAGGGGGGCTAATTGTGTTTAAAACTATTACTTTGCAAAAGGGTTTAAAAAAATTGGCCGAAACCCATTTTTTCCCCCGAAAAAAAATTTTCGGGGTCCTTTAAAGTGCGTTTATCTCGAAAACAGTTGTTCCTAGAGACCTACATGAGGTATACATTTTTGACGCAGAGGAAATTTGTAGTAACTTCTTTTAATAAAAAGGTCAATATAGTAAGCTCAAAACATGTTATGCCATCTAAAAAATTGGGTAGGCCGAGCTGGCGCCTCTACTAGCAACATCAAAAGCAGGACCAAAATTTTAAAATTTTCGCCTTAAAGAACCCCAATCCCCAATTTTGTACCGATATGTTATCTAATTAAGAAATTATTACGAAAAAACAAAACAAAATTAAAAAATTTGACACCCTGTATCTCAGTAAATTATCAACTTTGGGATAAGGCAAGTTTACGTTAATTGCATTATTTCGACCTAAGGAATATGCTGTTGCTCATTACTTCTGGTATACCCTGTATATATGTATAATAAGTCGCGGATGCGGTTAACAAGAGATAAATGACCAAAATTCGAAGATGAAAATCATTCTTGATAAAATTCTCTTGTCAAAATATATATACTAATTAAAAAATAGATTTTATATACAGCGTCTCAAAAATGCAAAACAAAAATAGCAAGAGAAACACTTTTTTTGGCCTTTTAAGATAATAAAAAACTTGCTCCAAATTTATTTTATATGATTCCGAACTTACTGAAAAATTTAAAATTTTACAAAAAATTTAAAAAAACAAGAATTTTGCAATACGCATTTTACATTTACAATTTTTTTCATTGTATATTTATTTTTATTAATGTTTAGTAATGTAAAGGTGATAATCAAGTAAAAGTAGTAAAATGCGTAAGTACTTGCAAAAATGTTGTTTTTTTTTCATAAATTTAAATTTTCTTCACTAAGTTGGGAATCATAAAAAATTTAAGCAACTTTTTATTTATTATTTCACGAAAAAAGGGCCCAAAAAAAATGACTGTTTGTCTTGTTTGATTTTATTTTTTTGCATTTTTGAGACTGAGTATTATAAAATCTATTTTCTCATTGAGTTCATATTTTTCGACAAGCAGAATGTTTTATCAAGAATGACTTTTTCCGTATCTTTTAATTTTTGGTCCATTTGTCCCTTTTTGTTAACGCATCCGCGGACATACTGTATACAGGCAAAGAGGATGGAAAAAATTTCCCATAAAATTATAAAATAAAATTTATCAAGCAACAAAAAACTGCCCTAAATTTAAGAGAGAACTTTTAAATTATTGTAAAATTAAGAGTATTTTTTTGGGAAGTACAAAAAGTAATAATATCCCTTCGGTAAGAGAGCTCAAGGGAGTATTCGATCAACGGATCTTTAAAAACTCTAGAACCATTGATTGGGCAAAAATCGATTCAAAACTATATAAAAAGCAACCAAATAGTTCCAAAGTTTCTTTTTAAACCCTTTTTTTTTGTTCATATAAAATCAAGATTAAAAATATTAAATCCACGACTTAAATTACATACTTTTTTAAGTTATTCGCAAAATTTACTCCAACTAGTAAAAAATTGTTATAATCTAAGTGTTAAGTCATATAGAAAACCTCTGTTCTATCACTGGTAATAAATGTAGCGTTATTAAAGGTTACGTCATTTTAAAACCCAGAACACATTTTAAAATAAAATCTATGTAACAACCACCATTTTTTCCTAATGTCTTAGAAATAAAACACAATTTGGCAACATCGCAAATATTTGATGTAATTTTATCACCTTTAAAAAAAGATCCTTTAATAATAGAGGCTACATAATTTGGTAAACCCTATATAGATTAAATTTTATCGAAATTTTAAGGGATGCTGGAGATATATACGATATATTTTAAAATGACATAACCTCAAAGGGAGCGCGCATCCCGCTACCACAAATACACACTTGCACAAAGTCAATACGATTAGTGCCGTTAAAACTTGATTTTCACAAGAAAAAACACGTAAAACTCGGTGTGTTAGTGTGTTTCGGTCTCCGCTAATTGAGTGGAACCAAATTAGAGGAAGATCCTATATCTCCTCGTCGGACCCCAAACCCGGGGCCATAAATTTTTTTTTAAAAATATAAATTAAAAAATTTTATTTTAAAAAACATTTATTTTTTTATTTTATAAACCCTAAAATAAATTGTAATTTTATTTTTACATCATTTATATATATATATATATATTTTATATATAATATATATATATATATATATATATATATTTTTATATATATATATATATATATATATATATATATATATTTTTATATATATATATATATATATATATATATATATATATATATATATATATATATATATATATATATATATATATAAAACAGGGTGTTCCAAAAAGGTTGTGTCAAACTTAAGAGGGTTATGGAGGACATGGTAGTGAACAATTTTTGTTTAAAAAGTTGGTGTTTCCTTCTTGAATGTAAAAAACTTCAATATTTTATTTTTTTAAATACAAAAATTACAATAAGGCTTTAAAATGACGATCTCCAACTTGGTTACATAAATTGAAATCGCGTACCCGTTGGAAGATGTGCGGATCTTGCTGTATGTGAAGAGAGGCTGCCATCACTCTTCCGAATAATTCTTCTTGGGTGTTTACAGCAGTTTTATGCATCAACGACTTCATGTAACCCCAGAGAAAAAAAAATCCAATGGGATTAAGTCGGGACTTCGCGCTGGCCACCTGAAAGCTCCTCCTCTTCCGATCCATCGCGAAGGAAATTGTTGGTTTAGGTGATCCTGTACAATTCGGGAAAAATGTGCCGGTGCACTGGCATGTGGGAACCACATTACTCTTCAAACGTAAAATCAACAATTTTCTCAGTTCAAACGCAAAACTTTGTCGCAAAAAAATTGAATGTGAAGCACTCTGTATCTGCTATTTCAACTAAAATTGCCTATAACATCAAGTTTAGGAATGCAATACTGATAAAAAAAGTATCGGATAAAAAATTTTAAAAAAATCGACTTTAAGCAAAAATGACTTTAGCCAAAAAGGCTCATTTTGGGCTAGGGGGTTTTTACAAAAATTGTTCTAAATCTTTTT
>JAHBCN010027081.1:0-10282 GCA_019359885.1 Listronotus oregonensis | reverse complement strand
ATGCGCAACATCTACAAAGTTGGCTTTCCCCGTCAATTGTCATATTGTCTGTCAACCTGTAAACCCCCAAGTTCTAATATTTAGTGTAAACTACAAATCATGGATTATTTACAAAAGAAATTTTTTAAAATTTTAAATTTTTTTAAGTTGGACGTCATTTTTTTATTTAACAGTACCCTGAACGTAGTCTCACAGGCTGCTATCTTGTGGTGGCCTTGTTTAATAAAACGATTTCATATCGTTTCAACACTATATCAAAAATGATAAGTTTTTATAACATAAAAAAGTAACTTAAAAAAATAACTTAAAAATAAAAAGTAACATTTACTGTTAGAAATCCATAGAAAAGGCATCACCCTGTACATATTTAGTTTGGTCCTGCATGTGGTGCTGCGGAATTCATTTCTTCTTTATGGTGGTGGATTTAATAACATAACTTAATCACAAGATCAAATTAATTATAAAACATCTCATAAAAATGTAACAATCAAGGGTATGTTGGGGAGTTGGGACTAAATGTTTACGTTAAAATAATTGTTTTATGAAAGTTGTCAAAAAACACCTTTAACAAAAGATATCATTGCTTTGCCTTTTTTTCTATAAGAGTCGTTTGCCCTAGGGCTTCCCCAACCCGGGGAAGGCATTTGAAACCCCCGGATTTCGGGATAATAATTTTTAAATCCCGGGACCCGGGGATTGATCTCGGGATTCCACCAAAAATTAATTTTAAAATATTTTTTTCCTAAATTTATTAAGAACACCTTTCTTAAAAAAATCCTTTATTTTAGGTAAAAATAACACAAACATAAACTAATACAAAAAAAAAACGTCGTTTTTTATCCTAGTTTAAAGGAACAAAAAAAATTATTAAAGTTTAGAAAGAAATTTTAAAAAAAAAAAACTTTAAAAAATCAAATTTTTTTTTAACAAAATGTTTAAGAAGACGAATTGATCTAGTGTTTGTCTTTTAAACTAGCCTTTTTATTTTATTGCATAATATACTAGCTATTGAAAAGGTCCTTTGGGGTTGACGCTGGTAGGAGGAATCGTTTAAATATCATATGCCAACTGCAAATAAAAACCTCGTTAAAAAAATGTTTTAAAAAAAATTCCCTTTTTTGGAATATAGTTTTTTGATATCATATTATAATATTTCTCTTGAGGTTTTGAACATGTATTTTTTTTTAGAGCATCTCTCAATTTTTCTTTAAGCGACCTTTTTTCCACACCTTTTTTTTTTTTTTAAATTTAAATCGGCAAGGGGCACGTCATCTTCATCTTCATTCGTTTTTTCAAGCAAATCTACATTTTCCACTCTTGGAAAAAAAACCAGTAGAGTTTACTTTTTTTTTAGTATTTTGGATATTTCTTGTTCAATTTTCTTTTTTGTTGGGTGCTATAAAAAGTTCATCTGTCTGTTTTTTTGTCGGCGGGTGTAAATATCCTAGGATTGAAAAAAAAACTGTCCGACGTTGCCTAACCTTTGTTCTTAGTTGTATTTCTAACTGTGTACTTAAAGGAGATTTTTTTATCTCAGATAGAATAAATTTTAGGACAATATCTGCTTTAAATAAATTCTTTCTCTTTCAGACAATGCCTCAAGGGTTTTTTTTTTACAGGATCTAATATTTGGACTATTTCTCTTATTTGTGTTGAATTCTGATTCGGAAAAAGAGTTCAGACGCCAAAGTTACGTCAGTACGCTTTTGTACAATAAAAAAAAAAAATAAAAAAATTTTAATTCCCCGAAAATCCCGGGACCAGTGGACGATAACCCGGGGATTTCGGGGAAAAAAATTAGGGGGGGTTTTCCCGGGATCCCGGGAACCGAGATCCCGGGATTGAATGCCCATTTGACACATACGCGAATTTTAGGAAACTGATTTTAAAAATATCTCCAAATTTTTAATAAAATTTTACTTACACTTGTCGCTTTAAACCAGTTAGACAGTTTTATTTAAACAGTTAGCCAAAGCAATATTCAATTTTTTTGGATTTTTTCCTTGTTTAGGTGGTCGAACAAAATTACTGAGTGGATTTTTTTCTGACAGGCTCATTTAAGATTTTTTTTTTAATAAATTTTGGGTGTAAAATTTTCTTACCGAATACCCCAGGCCTTAATGTCCAGAAATTTTTCCTCACTCATTTTTCTAAAAAATTCTCTCGTCTGCGACTCGGGCAAATTTTCAAAAAAAAAATCCGGTCCTTGGGAAAAAAATTCTGGAAAATAATTTAAGCACTAGGAAGACTAGAAGTGAAAATTTCCTAGCGATTTTTGTTAATAATACCTAATTGTTATTGATAATGACTCTTCTCCGACTCAGTTCAAATAAGTCGTCATAGCAAAACAATAATTAAACATCTAAATTTTTAAATATGTGTATTTTTGTGGCGGATTCATGTTTCAGTATGTTTTTTTGGGATTCCCTCGCTTTTTACAATTTTTTAGAAAATGGGACCACTTCCGTCCAGGTCCCGGGGTAAAACGAACTGAGCCTGCTTAGCCCTATTGACCCCTATGAACTTGCAGATCGCCTGCAACAAAAATAAGAAAAACGTGGAGATATATAGATGACATTTTCTCTATTTATCAACATGATAAACATTGTCTAAATGATTTTTTTAACACAAAATTAAAAACAAAGAACCTACTATTCGTTTCACCTTTGAAAAGAACAAAACTCACAACTTCCTTTTCTTCATATTCTAATAAAAAACAAAATGTACATAATCTTAAACTAAAATTTACAGGAAGCCTACACATAAAAAACAGATACTTAAATTTTAACTTTAATCACCCAATAATGGTATTGTATTGTATTGTAATGAACATGGTCGCTCGGCTTTAGTGTAGCCCTCCTTCACTTCGACCTAAAGAGATCTTTGTGAATACCCTTCGTTGTTTAGTGCCCGGTAATTCCTATACCTTTAGCAAAGTTGGATACTACGCGGTGCAAGCTGAATAATATTTAGGGGGTAGGATATACCCCTTCGAGGTATTTAAGCCGTTGTCGGGTCAGTTTACTGCATTTACAGAGAATTTTGTTCCGCAGTTTCCCTTTGCTTCATGACAAAACCGACATTGTTACAGTCTTTCCCATTTTTTTTTAGGTGATACCTCCAAGGGCCATGTCCTTTTAGGAAGTCGGTAACCAGTTTAAGTTCATTTTTTTGAAGTTCCAGTAGCTTCTTTGTGTACTTGGGTGAATGCGAAATAAATCTTTTCGCCACAGAAGGGCTCAGGTCCATAGAATGGTCTCTGTGGTCCTTCCTTGCGAGTTGATTGGCAATTTCATTGCTCTCCACTCCTTCATGTCCTGGTACCCACCCAGAGTATCTCTGTTGTGTTTGGCCAATTGGTTTAGGGATTGTCGGCATTCCCAGGCTAGCTTTAAATTAAAAGTGCATGAAGTCAGTGCCTTCAAAGCAGCTTGGCTGTCCGATAAAATGTATATGGTTGCGCCTCGAAAGACTTTTTTGGCACATTCAGAAGCGCAAATGTCAATTACATGGATTTCAGCTTGGAAGATGGAGGTAGCCTTGCCGAGAGACTTTGATAGTCTGCATCTAGGTCCAAAGACACCAGCTCCAACCCCTTGTTCCATCTTAGATCCATTAGTGTAACAGACAAGTGAGCCTTTTCCATGCTTTGGTGCATTCTCACTCATAGTTTGGCGGTCTTGAATAACCACTTCAAAAGAGCGCTGGAAGTCCCGCACTATAGGCATCATGTCCGTGGGTTTGGTCAGATCTTCAATCTTGATTTTTTCCAAAATTTTAAGGTGACCAGTCAGGTCTCCTGACTTTATATTTTGTGTCTGGATTACTCTGGAGGCACTCAGTATCGCCTCCCTCTTTATGTGCAGGTGCAGGGGAAGGAGGTTCAACATTGGGCAAGTTTTCATTGCTCCAGTAACTCCCAGACAGGCAAGTCTCTGCAGTTTCAGAAATTTTCCTTGTGTAGTTTTTTCTTTTCCTCTGTTTTTGGCCACCAGACCAGTGAGGCATAAGTAACTATAGGTATTACAACTGTTATGTATGACCAGTAGATCATTTTGAGTTTTAGACCCCATGTTTTACCACATAGTCTGCGGCACGCCCATAGTCCCGTTGATGCTTTTGCTATAGTCCTTTTAATTTGGGGGTTTCCCAATTTTTAATTTCTGGTCAAGGACAATTCCCAGATATTTTACTTTTTAAAAATTTTTTATCGTAATGCCGTTTAACATAGGAGCTATAAACTTTGTTTTCCTCCTTTTTTAAACGGTATTATAATTGTTTTACCTGGATTGACATTTAGCCCTTCCGTTGAGCACCAGTTCTCAACCAGGTTTAGGGCCGCTTGCATGCGAGCAGATAATATGCCATCATGCCTGCCCTTGATGGCGATTACAAGGTCGTCTGCGTAGCCTTGACATGAAGCCTTTTTCTGACAGCTCCAATATAGAAAAAAAAAATAGTTGTAAAAAGTCTTTTGCTAGAATTAGAATAATAACAAAGAAAACGAAAAAAGGGTTTTTTTTAAAATATTTTAGTTCAAAATAATTATACTCTTGATTTAATAAACAAATGTTTTTTTAAAATTTTTTAAAACCAAATATATGACCAAATCAAAATAGACCTATTACAAATCTATTTTTACCATATATTTCTGGGTTACCACATAAAATTTAACGAATAGGTAATAAATTTAGTATTCGTACTATATTTAAAACACAAAACACTATTAGATCTCAAGTACCAAAAACAAAACTGTACAATATTAACGAAAACAAAAAAAAATTTATTTACAAGATCCCTTGTAAATGCAATAAATTTAATATAGGTGAAACTTTCAACCATTAGCCAAACGCATGAAAGAACTTAAATCATACATTAAAAACCCAGAATTTCAAAAATTTAAAAAAAACTGTCAACACGCATTTGATAACAACCACGTAATAAAGTGGAATGTTCAAAAAACGTAAAATAAAAGGAAGTGCATTTTTATTATTAAATAAAAATAAATGTGTAGCATCAATATTAGTTAATTTAAATAATACATGTTTATTTTCCTTGATGCTAAGGATTTTTTCGCGACATACCGTTTTTAACTACTGGTTGTTAGCAGTTCTTTCACCCACCATTCTAACTGTGCTTAACCCGCTTATCCCCGCAAAAACGAAACGCTTTACGTATTTCACGCGTGTGTCAACTTGCCTAAAAAAGTTTAATACTTTTTTTAATTTAAATTCAAATTTAAGGTCTTTGGAGATTTTAAAAAAAAAATCGAAAAAAATAAGATATAAACCAAATTTTCCATTTATTAAGTTATTAGCTGTTTTCCTCTAGATTAAAATAAAATTGCAGTAATTCATCCATTGCAATTGGGGGTTATGATTTCTCGAGCTTATCAATTTTTTCGGGTCTCGAGAATTCTCGAGGCTAATTTCTCGGGTTTCCCCGGGTTGTCGAAAAATTTTAAAAAATTGCGTGTACTACTTTTTGTAAACCGTCTGAACTCAGCTAGAGTCGAAACACTAAGAACGTTTTATTACATTGTTGCCCCAAAAATTCCCAATTTTTTTTCTGTAAAAAAACCCCCCAGAATTCCCTAGATCAAAATTAAATAGAAAAATAATTTACGAAATGACTTTATTGTCAGAAAAGTTAAAAAAAAACATAAAAATAAAATCTCATGGTAACAAGGGGCATAGATAGAAAAAAAGAATTAGCAAAAAAAAAATTTTTTAAAAAAAAAAAAAAAAAATTCTAAAAATTCTTAAAATCAATTTTTTTTTTATAAAGGTTTTCCTTTTTCATAAGACTTAAATGCTTTTCATTTAATTAATAATTTTGGCAGCAGTTTTCCCCTAAAAAGGTTAAAAAAACACTGCATTTAATGCCTCACGGGGTAATTAATTTCGTTTTTTTTTTTTAACGTCGGTAACGACTGAAAAAAACTCGCTCAGTCTCGGCATTACTGTGGGGCAACAAATACACGAACTTGACATTTTTTTTTTTCCCTTAGTATTTTGTGGGAACAACCACTAAATACAAAAGGGCAACAACATGCAGAGAGATGCTAAGTAGCAGTTGATCTGTAATTTCCCGAAACCCGATACCACGTATTAACCCGTATTAGATTAATCAGCGCAACAAGAAGCAATTTAAAAAAAAAAAAAAAAAAAAGGTCAAACCATAACCCAGGGTATAAGGATTTAATAGGTATTTTTTCATTAGTAGTCCATTTAATATTAAAATTGATAAATTGACTGAAATTTATAAATTGAACTGAAAACAATCCAAAGTTGAAAATTCCCAGATATTAGATAAAATTCCCTTTTTCCCTATTGTGGAAAAAAATTTCCCCAGAATTAGGGAATAATTTTAGGTTGGCATTACTGGTGTATTACCTACTGTATTGTATTATGATAAAACCCCGCCAGATTTTTTTCCGCGCGCGATCGGCGAGATAAAAAGGGTACCACTGCGTTTGGGGCCCCTGTCGCCCCGCCGCCGCGCGTTTAAAACAAACGGCAAACGCAATTAGTGTTATTTTAAATTTTATAGACTAAAAAATGATCTCTCGAGTTTTCTCGAGCTTGTTTCCCCCGGGGAAAAAAGCCCAACGTTTTTTCCCCGGGGAAATTTTCGAGCCGAGAATTCCCAGGAATGAACCCTAATTGCAATCCAAATGGTCGTTAAACCATAGCAAAAAAAACATCATAAAACCAAAAAAAATAGAAAAGCCGCGTTTTTCCATTATTTTAATTTGACACTTGACATAACGATTATGAAAGCTCCTCCCGACTAGTGGCGATAGCGGTGGATATTGGGTACATAGTAATGAAGTGATACTGACGTCATAACACCCCTTTTCCCCACGTTACCGCTTCTCGCCAAAAAAAACCGGTATGTTAATTGCCCCCCCAAAGCGGTATGTCGCCAGAATTTGTTTGATGAAGTAATTTCAAGTAAACTTAAAACCACATCCTCTTTTTTGTCTTTTTTAAAATTATAAATATACCTGTCAAATAAACTAATACGTCAGTTATGACAAAACGTCATAAATAGTATAAGAGCTTTTATAATTTCCTAACTTTTTAATCCAAAATTTCTTAAAATTTAGTTTAATTTTTTTTATCTTAACAACGATGTCCGACTTGCCACCAAAGCGTAAATTAGTGTTTTTGTTTTTTTGGAGGTTTTTCTTCTTTTTTGTTGCAAGCGATCTGCACTCGCTTCTAGAGATACCCCGTGATCACGAGCTTCTTGACAGTGTTAACACATGAAACATGCTTTATTATAGAGACTTGGCGCGTTATTTAAAAAGTGGGCATTTTCTAAATAGTGCCTTTAATGTAAAAAAAGCAAATCATGGGTCTTTTCAAATACGTCTCCGCATTTTTACGTCTGATATATAATTGGGGAAAAAAAGCTGCTTTGCTAACCAGATCTAACCATGACCGTCTAAAACATAGGGCTTTTGAATTTGTCTAAATCAGTCTTTCTCAAAGTGGGCGATAACGCCCCCTTGTGGGCGCTGGAGGCCTAGAGGGGGGCGGTAAGGGACACAGAAAAAATTGGGGGGCGCTGATGTGATTTTGGGGGGCGATGGGTGATTTGTAACTTTAGCTAGTTCATATTTTAAAATTCACTGAAATTAAGATCCTTCTATTACACAACATCCATTTATTATTTCATATTTTTATTCTATTTTATTGTATAAATATTAATTAAAAATATATTAAATATTTAATAATTTTAATGCGTCAACAACGCTATTTATATCTTATGATATTTAGTAACGGGTATCAAACACTGAAAGATATTCGTGTCTTCAAGTGTCGCAGGTGAGGTGCCCACCTCCGAAGACACGTATTAAAAATATGTATATATTGTTGCCGCCAAGCAGAGCACTTTTGCCGAACGCGGGATTTTTTTATCTACCTAATCTAGTAAAAATAAAGAAAATAAAATTATAATTAGAAAGTTCAATTATAATTTACGTTTGGCGCGAACAAATATTGTACGATTTATTTGTGCAATCCTGTTCGTCGGTCCGTGTTTGCGGAGTGCAGGTGCCCAAATACACAGCCGTGGCTCGCGACTGTCCGACGACTGACGTGACTAGAGCTGTCTCGTTCGCGAACAATTCGGTCAAAAAGAACAAATCAGTTCACTGATTCGAATAAATTAATTCCCTGTTTTCAATGGATTCGAATCATTTTTAAGCCACTTGTTCGATCGCTCTGTGATGAATAACGAACCTAGTTTGGATGATCGTTTCGTTCATAAGTTCACTAAGTCAGATTTGGACTCGAACTCAAAGATTTGGCAATTCGGTATTTTATGACGCCAAATCTGTCGTTTTTGTGCTACGACCTGGCAAGTGGCGAGCGCTTTGTTATATTTCGATTTTGGTCACATTACCAGAGGTGTATTAGGCAAACAATTTATGCGTATTGTCGGTTTGAGTCAGTTTTGGCTATATATCCATTTGGCAATTAAAAAAACTTTTTTTATTTGTTTTAACTATTCTTTTGAACAAAGACTTAATTTGGAGGTACATTTGTAGGTTTTATTAATTATAGTTTTTGAAAGTTTTATTTCAAATATATTTTTAAAAATGATAGTTATACCAAAATAAAATAAATGTAAATAAATTTAGGATAACTATCACATTTTTTGTGGAATTCAAAACCGACCGAGTCCGACCGGCATGATAATAAAGTGAATCGGTTGAGAACGAATCTTTTCAAGTGAATGAATCAAATGAATCAATTTAGTAAAAAGATTCGAACTTTCCACCTCTAGACGTGACGTTCCGCCGCACGCACGCATTGCACTCGCTCGCCCTCCCGCCACTCCGCCGCTCCGCCCGCTACCCCGATACTCTTAATATTGTAAAGTTGTATTATTATTGCTTAATGTTGGCGAGAATAATATGTTATTAAGGTTTTTAATGTGAAAAAAATGGGGAGGGCGCTACAAAATAACTGATTTTCAAAATGGGCGTTAGACGAAATAAGTTTGGGAACCTGTGGTCTAAATTATCCTACATAGAAGTTATTAACAAAATTTTTAAAATTTTTGATATGGTAGAAGTTATATATATTTTTAAAAGTGTAATTAAATATTCTCTGGGTTTTTTTCTAATACGTTGTTAAAGTTTTGTTTTTTTTTTTTATTTTTCATCTTGATAACGATGGCCGACTTACCACCCAAACGTAGATTAGTGTTCTTGATTTTTTGGGTTTTTTTTTCTTTTTTGTTGCAGGCGATCTGCAAGTTCATAAAGGTCAATAGGGCTGAGCAGGCTTAGTTTATTATACCCCGGGACCTGAACCAAAGTGGTCCTATTTTCTTAAAAATTGTTATTCAAGTAATCCCAAAGAAAACTTACTCAAAACCAAAATTTTTTAAATTTTGACATTTTTCAAAAATTGACTGGCGTTGTCAAACGATTAATCATACATAATAAAAAGTGTAAATGTTTTTTTGGAGTATAAACAAAAAAATGTTGTTTGTAACAGGTACCCAAACCTAATTTTAGGGACTTGTTACAAAAATAACTATTTTTTTCTTAACATGGAAATGCGTTAGCCTGTCTGTTATTAGTTTCCTGCTTTTGTGTTACTTTTTCTTTTTAAATTGTGATTCAGTTAGTAGAAAGTAATGTAGTTTTCATCTTTTTATAATCTTGTTTTCTTTTTCATGTTCCTTGATTGCAGATTTCTGATGAGGTAAGTTATCCCAAAAAAATTGCACAAACTAACTAACACATCAAATTTACTAATATTTTTTTCTTTTTCATTTACCTTCTAACCTTGCATGACTAATGTTGACGACGTTTCCGGTACTTAATTTCGAAAAATAAATATATTCAGTGTATAGAGTTTCAGAAAAATATGTGAAAATAAAATTCTATGAGAGACTCTTTTTGTGTTTTCCAAAATTGCTTCGTTTAGCCGGTAGAGAGCGTTAAAAATTGTAGTTAAAATTGATTCATCCTAATATATTTAAAATTAATTTAACGATTTTTTGGTATACAGGGTGTATTTTAATGTTTGGGAATAAATTAGACAGTAGATTTACAAAAATAGTAAATGTTTTAAAAGTTGCCTCCACTCCGATTTTGACCAAATTTGGTATACGAAGGTTTTTTGGGGAGCGCTGATCACGAATCTAAAAAAACTCGGCAACGTTTCGTTTTTGAGATATTCATTATCAAAGTTGAAAATTAAACTAACCTCATTTTCACTATATTCCCTCTTCTTTTTGCTCACATTTTGTTTTT
>JAHBCN010027080.1:0-10219 GCA_019359885.1 Listronotus oregonensis | reverse complement strand
TATTACCGGCCTATTTTATTTTTGTAATCACTCTCATTTTTTTGCCCTTTTTTTTTTAAAGGTTAAAACTATGTTTTCGTAAATCCTATTCCATTACCCAAAAAGGGAAAAAATTATCTAATTTTTTTTTATTCTTGGCTCACAATATATTACAATGACATAATAATATGTTTTTGTAATTACACGTCTTTATGGTATTTCAAACAGAAGACATATTTTACCCCATTATAAAATAAAATATGAACCGGTAATAGATTTTTAAATTTCTTGATGTACATTCTATTTTAATACAAACACAAAGTGTTTGGCTTATTAATACACATATTAAAAAAAGATAATTAAAAATAGTTGCTATTATTTGCAATTCCGGCTCAATAAGCCGGAATTAGATCGAGTCCTAAAATATTAATCTATTACCGGCCTATTTTATTTTTGTAATTTTAGACATTTTTTCTTTTAAAAATATTAAATAAAGTGAGAGAAATGCTTTTAGTCAACCTTTGTAAAACAGGTAAAATCGAAAATATATTTAAATCTTTTAATTTTTACTAAATATCGGTTATACATCCTTAATACATAAAGTCAAATAACTAACCAAAACAGGAGAAAATTACGAAAGAACTGCAACATTCGACTTTTTAAGACTGGCTTCTGCTTTGATGCGTGCCAGCATCCTACTCTTTATGCGTATTTTGATTGATTGAAAATAGTTCTATCACAGACTTGACTCCATTGTACGAATTTTGCGCGGCAAATATAAATAAATTAAGCGTTAAGTTGATTTATCTATATAGGCCAATTTACTTTACGATTTTGCATGAGCCGGTAATCACCCATTTTACCTTAATTACTCTAAAGGTCACAATAAAATATTAATTAACCAGGCACAGTTTTTTTAGAAACGAAATGCCAAGCGTAATTAATATAGTAAAGGATAACACACAACAAACACTGCCACTCCACTTGGCCTTTATAACTAATTTGTTTATTTAATCAGTGAGTAAAAAGTTATAAGGACAAACGAGCACAGCTGCATTTGGATTCTCAATATCCATAACCAAAACACAAGCCCAGCTAAACTACAATTTAAAGTCACAAAGAGGGCTAGGTTAGCTCGGAATAAATTATTAACCTTTTATAGTAAGACGGGGTACCCCATCGTTCAATGCGCCGCCATACCACCTATTGGTCTTCCGGCTATTATAGTTCTCCATTGCACGCGTGTCGAAATAATCTGAAAAAAAATTTTTCAAAGTGGTTTTTTATATTTTCTTTTGGCCCCCTTTTAAAATGACTTTTGGGTTTGGAAATAGAAAAATTTTTTTAAAAATTAACTGTAAAAACTGCTTAAAGTAACCTATAATAAGGTAAACATTTTGTTTCTTTAATATTGATGATAGTTTTTTTTTTTAGATTATTATTAGGTAATCACTCGGTAGAAAAAAATGGGGTAATGACTACCCCCTTATAAACAAGAATTAAAAGCCCCTGCGCAGAAAAAAAAAGATGCTTAATAGAAAAAACTAAAGCAAAAAACAAGAAAAAGGAAAGATGAATTAAAAAACATAATAGATCAAAATAAAAAATTACCAAACAGTAGCAGAACAGCAAAACGACCAAGATTCGCATCATCCAAAAGTAAAAGTGCAGAAAAGGAAGACAAGTCTTTGTATAAAGCTGTATTCCTTTTCCATTGAAGAGTAAATATCATGCTTAAATCGTGAAAAATGGGCAAATAATAGATGTGCAGGAATCACCGATGATGATGACGAATCCATTCACGTCTGCGAGTTTTGCTAATGCAGATAATCATTATTTTGTCTTATAATCCTCATGATCCCATCTTACCCGAAAAATTTTCCTTACCAGCACCATGGGGCAAGGGGGGGAAAAACCTTTTTTTATTTAAATTTTTTTTCTCAAAAAGGGGAAAACTAAAAGTTTTAATCCCCTTTTGAAAAAAAATAATAAATAATGATTTTTAAAAAAAATATGATTATCTTAATGTTAAACCTGCTTTTTTTTCATATTAAAAATTTTAAATACCCCATTTTTTCCCCCTCTCCCCTAATCCTACTTATTTAAAAAATTGCACGAGACCCCACAAACGGGGGGTCCCCCGGGAAATTTGTCAAAAAAAATTAAAAAAAATAAAAAATATGATTTAATGATTTAGTTTAAATTAATAATTTAATAAAAAAAAATTATTGACAAGAGGGGTAGAAGTTTTAATGTTTTAACCATAGAATAGGTTCCCCAAACTTAATAAGAATGTTAAAAAAAATTTCCAAAATCTTTTTTTCTAATCAAAAGCAATTTTACATTCTATAGTCGGTTAACTATTCCCGCGAAAAAAGGGTTATAAGTTGCATTTATAACTTTTCTATATGCTTTTATAAGTTAATATTTATACTTAGTAAAACAGATTGACTATATAAAATGATTAACAAGTTTTGGGGAAAACGCCAGCTTAAAACAAAAAAAAATATATCCGATGCAAAGTTAAAAAAAAAAAGCAGTCTCAAATAAAAAATTATCACTCAAAATCGTAGAGAATTATTCATAAATCATTAAACTACAATAAAAACCAAGTCGGTCAAAACTATGACTTGTTTCAAAAACCCTTTTTCCTTTTTTTTTTTTTATTTTGGAACAGTCCACGAAGGCTGATGCCTAACTACTAACATACAGTGGGTGTCTTAAGTGTGGTGGGGGGGAGTTTGTTCACGGGGGCCCCAAATTTTATTTGGGATTGGGAGGAGAAAAAAACTTCTGCGGGCAGCAGGTTCCATCGTATTGAAACTCTAGAGATAAAGGAAAAAAAGAAAGGGGAATTGGGGGCATCTCTAACTGAACTATAAAAGGATGAAAAAAAGTTGCACTACGTGAAGCTTTATTGAAAATGCCTGAGAACAAATTATACTGGCTAACTCCTCTGAGAAAAAACCCCCGAAAATACCTATAGAAGAACGACAGATCTCCTACAGCTTGACGGTGGACGGGGAAAGGGGAAATCTTTTTTGGGGCGTGGGATCATTAATAAGCCCAACGGCTCTTCTTTTGAATGGAGTCTAGAATGCTAAGTCTTGTAGGGGACGCCTTCCCCCCCGACATGAGAACAATTTTTCTAAAGGGTCTGTTTTTTGAATAAATACGAAATATACAGCCATTGTTTATTGCTATTTTTTAACTTAAAAAAAATAAAAAAAGGGAAAAAAAATTAAGTTATGTAAAATTAAACTGTTATTTTTTATTTAATATAATTATTTGTGGTAAACACATTTGAATGTAACAAAATTTATTGTTTTTTTTTTTATTGCAGAGAAAAAAAATCTCTACCTGGAACTAAATATCAACAAGTTTTCACCACTGGCTGGATCGTTTTATATTGTTGCCCAAAGGACTCCGCATTTTTGGGGGGTTTTGGGAAAAATGGCTGAAATTGATATATGTTGTAGCTTTTCTCATCCGAGAAAGATGTCATAAGGGCACGAAGCTCCATTATGCCTATTTTGGTTCCTATGGAGCCCCAAAACACCACAGATCGATCATTTTTTATGGAAATGGTGAAAATTGCCAAAATCGATATACAATGATCATGAAGTTCCCCGGGCCCAAACAAGACTTTTTCTCGGGTCAAAAAAAAAAAACCCCGGTTTTTTGCCTTTTTTTCCGGGGTCACCCCCGGGGGGAATAATCGATGGGGGGAAAACTATGGAGCTCCATAGGAGCCAAAATACCATAAGGGGGTTTTTGCCCACTGAGACTTTTTTTTTAGGATGAAAAAAAGTTAAAAATATATTAATTTTAGACATTTTCACCAAGGGCCACTGCCCCAAAAAAAAAGTGGGGGGCCCCCTTTCCCAAAAAAAACAAGCTGTAGTCAATGTCTATAATCAGGACGAGTTTTTTTCTAGGGCGAAACGTCAGCACTGTATCCTGTGGGGGACTGCAGTCTCAAAAATTAGCTCGTACCCACACTGTTCTAAAATATTAAACTTAGCAGGTATGGATCTTCCAGTAAAATTAGGGGGTATGAAAAGTTTGAGAAGTTAAATAATAGTTCAAAAATTTTTTGGGGGGGCCGTAGTGATTTCTCCAAGTTCTAAATTTAAGTAAAATTTTAAAATTTCCCCCAAAAAAAAAAAAGTATTTTTAAAAAATTTTCGGAAATAATAAAAATAATAAAAAAATAAAATTTCGCACACCATGTATCTGCTTTAATATTAATTTTTTATCAAGGTTTTGTTTCTAAACAGCAGTATTTGTGAAATCTTTTCGAACAAACATTTTTGAAAAAAAAAAAAAAATTATGCCCAGTATCCCCGGACTTTCCCTTGGAGTATGCTTACCCCCGGTTATATACCCCCTTTATTAAATAATTTAACTTATTCTTACCTGTATATAATGCTGAATAGACTCCAACAGCATTCCGTACATATTTAAAAATTGTTTTTAATTAGTTTTTTTGGGGAAAGAAAATATTAATTTCTTTGTCAAAAAAAAAAAAGGAAAAAAAAACTTCTAATTAGACCATCAATTTTTTCTTTTTAGGAAAGCCTTCGTCCCAACCACCATAAACTTTCGAAGCTTGAATGTAAACATAAGCAGTTTAATTAAGTTGTTATAATTAACATTACTCTTAAATTTGGTTAAATTGATGTGATGGAGACCAGACACGCAAAGTTATTTAATGTAACCTTTTGTCAAATATCTTTTGAGGAATTAATGTACTTTCTATCCCTTTATTTTTTTTAATAAGGGAGAATTAATTAAAAAAAGGGGCCAGTCTAATTTAAAAAAAATGCTTTTAATGTTAGTAAAAGTGTTAAAAATTTTTAATTGGGGTTTTTAACGTCCGTTTTCTTATATTTAAGGAAAATGTTAATTAAGAGACCTTCTTACTGTACCTGTTATTCATTAAAATTTTTTGGGTATGATACACAGTTGTTTTTAGAACATATTTTAGTTTAGCTTTCCTGGGAGTTTTTTTATTTTTTAC
The DNA here is from genome assembly GCA_019359885.1 of Listronotus oregonensis. Classification (NCBI taxonomy): domain Eukaryota; kingdom Metazoa; phylum Arthropoda; class Insecta; order Coleoptera; family Curculionidae; genus Listronotus; species Listronotus oregonensis. The sequence goes on along the minus strand of JAHBCN010027080.1, from coordinate 5,217 downwards.
ATATGGCTATGTTTAAGCTTTAATTTTTAAATGGTTTGCGTTCCCCGGAAATTTTTTTTTAAAAAATTTTTTCTCCAAAAAAATTGGCTAAATTTCATGTTTATCTTTAGGAAAATAAATGTTTAGGGCTAATCGTCATGTACTTAATATTTGCAGTATTCCAATAAAAAAATCCAATGGCAAAATCAGGGATTTGGGTGGTTTTAATATTTTATCAATACCTATAGCGCCGTCTTATTAACATTAAATTTAAAGGACCATTTTATTTAACTTAGCTAAAAAAAAAATGGTTATTATTTCCTAATACAAGTTACCATTAATTAAAAAGGCGACTTTTTTGCGTACAAAAAAAAAAAAAATGAAATCGTATTCAAACTTGATGAATGTTTTCGTCGTCCCATATCTTTAAATTTTTTGTTTGGGTTTAAAAAAAGCTATTTAATAAAAATTGGCCTTTTCCCTATAGATAAGACAGTCAAAAAAAAAATTTAAAAATGTTGCTGCTTTGATGCATTAAAAGGCCGGATTTAAGCATGGGCAACATGGGCAGGCCTAGGGGCCGCCACCAAAGGGGGGGCCACCACCACACAAAAAAAAAAAATAAATTGATAAAGGCTCAGTAAAAAAAAAAAATACTAAGTTTTATTACAAATAGTTAGACGCGTTTATAAAGTTATAGAGCGTGGTCTTCTCCCTCGATCTATGGAGAAAGTCCTGGCGACACCGCTTTTTGGGGCCCCCCCATGCCCGCTTTTTTGGGGGAAAAAAGACTGTGACGACATTATCGATACGTTTATTTAAGGGGGAATAAGACGGAAAATAATTTATTTTAAAGGTAAATCTACTTTTATTTTGAAAAAGGTTTTTGGACAAAATTCCCCAAATAACAATCCAAAAAACCCTCTGCAAGAGACTGACATGTTTGTGCATAAGGGCCCCAAAAAAACCCCCGGTTTTTTTTTAAATTGGGGAAAATACCCCTTTGGGTTTTAAAACCCTCCATTAAAACGAAGACCATAACAAAAATAAAAAAAGCTTGGACGTGAAAACAACATCCTGGAAAATATGGTCACACAAGGGCAACAGAGATCACCAAAACATCTCTTTTAAATAAGATCAGATTACGGGACCGCGGTCTATAACTTTACGACGTCATACAAACTCAGCTGCAATGCTAAGATAAGGACAAGGGATACAACTACATCACTTTGCACAGGCCTGATTTCGTATAGTAATTTCTAAAAAAATAATAATTGTTATCTATTGTGAAAGCAAGCTGAAAAATCAGGCTAAATTCTATTTTCCAAGCATGTGTTCAAGAGAATGTGAAAAGAAAATATTACAACCAAACCTACTTTTTTTTTTTAAAGGTCAGGCTGCCCTAAAAACCCAAATTTTACATCGTTATGATGGGGTGTCCCCGGGGCAAAAAAATTTCCCCCCGGAAAAAAAAAGGGTAGAACTCCTTTGGGTTCCGGGGGCTGGGGGGAGAAGGCAAAAAAGAAAGCAAATAAATTATCATAGTCCGGGGTTATCTAAAATTTTAACGGCCCCGGAGTCACCCTTTTTGGCTATCAAAAAAGGCGACAATAGTTAGATGGGGCCCCAAAAAAAAAAAAAGTATTGTTACGCTTTTGTTTTAAAAAATAAAAGACAAAAACGCTTCCGCATGCATAACTTGGCCTAAACCACTAGACCCCCCCCAAAAGGGGGGAAGGTTTTATACCAAGAAAAAAAAGCACAATAAGCCCATGCCTCTAGAGCAACTATGGGTCCGCCCCCCTTTAAAAACCAACCAAGCAATAGAAATTAAAATTCTTTTCCTTGATTATAATTGTGAAGAATCGAGCTAAAAAAAAAATGCCCCTGATTATAAACCGACCGAAGAAAAACATTTTTAAGAACAGCAAATAAGGTCTAATACTTTACTTTATGTTTTACGAACTTCTCAGCCATTTTTAATTAAATTGAGAATTGAGCTGCATTTTAAATATTTTTTTGTCTTCATTAATGGATAAAATATTAATGCTTTTTTAAATTTAGGTTATTGATAAAAGGGGTACCGGGTTTTTTTGATCCTTTTTTATTTTTTATCGGGTTTGTTGACGCTATTTAAAAAACTGAAACAGGCAAAAAATCATGCTTTTAAGGGACGCACAACCGGGTGGCACCGGGGAAGGGGTTATAAATCACTACCTCTAAGTTATCCCTAGGTAATATCTCTTCATCCGAAAAGCCCCCCTTTCCCCCCAAGTCCAGTCACACACGTATTTGCCTTTTAACGCCCCGAGAAATGGGCGCAAAATAACACAAAAATTTTAAAAAAACATGTATATTTGTTCTTAACAGTTTTATATAATTTTTTTTTTAATTTTTGTACATGGTGGCAATATAGGGGGACACCTTTGAATGAAGTATATCAGATAACCCTTAGGGTTCTAAAAAAAATTAAATACCTTAAATTTGTAATCTACAAGTCAATACCTTTCATTTGAGCATATTTTTTTAAAGCGACCAAAAGTGGCAAAGGAAATGGCAATTGTATTGCAGATTTCGTATGTAGAGACTACAAGGATTTTAATACAGTTAAAATTAAAAAAAAAAAATATCGGTAAACAAAAATGGTTAAAGATTAAAATTAATTTGTAATCTAAAAGTCCGGACCTATATATAAAATTTTTAAGGTTTAAAAAAATTAAATCCCTTTAAAAATTTTAATCTAAAAAATCAATACCTTTCTTTTTGGGCAAATTTTTTAAAAACGACCAAAACTGGCTCCCGGGAAAAAAGGCAATTGTATTGCAGATTTCGTATGTAGAGACTACGGGATTTTAATACAGTTAAAATTAAAAAAAAAAAAATCGGTAAATAAAAATGTTTAAAGATTAAAATTAATTTGTAATCTAAAAGTCCGGACCTATCATTCAATAACGGCCAAACGGCTTTTTTTAAGCAACTGGAAGTGGCGATTTTATTGCAATTTTTGATACCCCTTCTATGTGGAATTACCATCTAAGATTCCTTTTTTACCGATGTAGTCCAATCATTATAAAAAAAATTCCTTTTTGATTAAAGTTAACAGAATCTGACCGCCACGACTTCCGGAATAACCTGTAGATTACTAAAACCAAATCAATTTTTTTTTCGGGGTTTTTAATTTAAAAACCACAAAAAAGATTTTTGAAAAATCCCAATCCCCCCATTTTTCACCGAGAAAACCCGGGAAAAAAAGCTTAAAAAAAAACCTTTTTTAAAAAAAATTGTATCTCCGTTAATTTATAATTTTAAAAAGGGTGATTTTTGAAAAATAATAGTCAATAACATATACCTTGAGGTGCCAAAAAAAAAAGATTGTCGCATTAATAGATTTTATTCAACGCACTATAAAAAAATTTGTTTTTTTGAAAATTGTTAAAAATGTTTTTTAACCTAGCGCGTCAAGGGGGGACCGCCACTTTTTTTTTTTTAAATTTTTTAAAATAATTACCTGAAAAAAATAGTTGAATTTTTTTTTTTAATAATCTCCCCGGGTTTTTTCGGGGAATCATTGGGGTTAGGGGATCTGTTAACATTAATTAAAAAAAAAAAAATGATTGGACTAACACAGTTAATTTAAAAAACTGATGTTCTTTTCCTTACTAAATCTCACAATTAAAAAATTTTAAAAATCATTGAACGGAAACAGAAAAAGGGATTTACTACTTTAACTCAGGACCGTGCTGGGTTCCTCTAAAGGGCGTGGGACAGGGACTGGTGAGGACGCCCAAAATCGCAGAATCGGCCCGGGGGACGGAAAAAAAGTAACCCCGGGGAATTTTCCCAAGGCGAAGTAGTGTGCTGATTCTTCGACGCGGCTCTGGACTCATGATAACATGTTTAAGAATTTAAACTCATCTCGGGCTGATAAGGAATTTGATTTTTTCCCTTTTCCTTACTAGTAAGGTGTATAAAAGAATTCAAAAGCAATGTTTATTTACTTAATATTGGGGAATAGTTAACAAAAAATTTTAACGTATTTTAAAAAAATGAATTATTTAATCCAAGCAAACGTTAAATTTAAAAAAAAATTAAAAAAAAAAAATTTAAATTTTTTTATACGGTAAAATAACATTTCCTTTGAAGTTAAAAACTGTTAATTATGAAGTAGGAAAAATTAATTAAATTAGTAAAATAAAAAAAAAAAATTTATTTTTATACCTAAAGTAGGCCCAATACAGAAAAACATTAAAATATTAAGCTATTTTAAAAAATTTTTGCTAGGGGGAAGATAAACCCTAAATTAAAAAATCAATGACACTGCTTATTTCATTAGTGTAACCAACGTTTTAAAGAAAAAAATTTTTTAAAAAAACGGGGCAAAAAAAAAAAAAGTGGTCTGTGCATTTTTTCCAGACCCATCCATCTAATGTGTCCCAGGATGAGCGAATTTATAGTAAAAATGACAAAAAAAAATTTTTGGGTTGAAATTTGACCGTTTTTGGATCCCCCCCTGCTTGATTAAAAAAAAAATTTTCATATTTTTATTTTTTTTAAAAACAATTAAAACCTTGATACAAGCATTTTTTTTAAAATTTTTGAGTAGGTAAAAAAGTATTTCTAGGCAAGATTTAAAAAAGTTTATAAGAAAAACTTGTTTAGAAAATAATTCGGTTAAACGCACCCGCAACGCCCTTTCTAATTATTCCCGGCTATTAAAATTATTGTTTTTTTTAAATAAGGTCTCTAATTCTACCCCAAAAAAAAAATATAAGGGGGGCAGGTCCCCGGAACCTGGCGGGCCATTGTATGGGGGCCCCTTATTTCCTATCCCCAAATTTTACCAAACTGGGGAAATTAAGGTAATCGTTTATGGTTCTTTTTACAATGCGCAGGGGCACCATCATGCTGGAAGAAGACTCGGGGATCAGATTTTGGAAATATCTTCCAAAAATGGTTCAACCTGGTCCCCCTTTAAAAATCGAAATATTGTCTAGAAAATTGGGTTCATCATAAATGTAGGGTCCAATGAATTGTCCTGTAAAAATTCCCACCCACACATTGAAGCTAAATCTTCCCCCTTTTAGCTAAATCTTCCTTGTTATCTGTTTTGGACAGTCACATGGGGGGTTTTTTTGGGACGGAAAAGTAATCATTAAAAAACCATTAAATATTCCTGCACTACTAATCGAAGCCTCATCAGACCAAATACAATTTAAAGCAAAATTTGGTTCATTTTGT
>JAHBCN010027079.1:0-10260 GCA_019359885.1 Listronotus oregonensis | reverse complement strand
GCCATAGACATAGCAGGACCATTTCCAACAAGTAAATCGGGAATCGCTATATTTTGGTAGCATGGATTATTTAGCAAATGGCCGGAAGTTTACGAATTCCAAATCAAGAAGCTACCACTATTGCCGAGGACTATTTCAACAATGGATTTCCGATATGGAGCCCCAAGAAAATACATACTGATCAAGGTAGAAACTTTAATCCGATCTTTCAAGAACCTTTAATTCCTGGTATCCATAAAACAGAACTACACCCCTTCCCCCAGTCAGATGGAATGGTCGAAAGATTTAACAGAACTCTTGATAACTCCAAAAATTAAAAGGTAAATACCAACAAAGTAACTGGGAAACTGTATACAGCCGTTTTACTAGCCTATCGCTCCCGCAGAAACAACTGGAACGTCACCTGCAAAAGTCATTTTTTGAGCGGGTTATGCCTTCCAGTTGATTACTTACTGGACGACCTTCTACCAATAAAAACCAGCAGAAGATTATAAAATCAACTCAGAAACAGCTGCAAGAAATCCCGAAGGGGTTCGCAATAAGCTACAAAAAAAAAATGACCGTATGAAGTCCCGCTATGATTTAAAAAAGCAATTAAAGGGTTCATTGTCGGAAAAAAAAGTTTGGTTATACAACCCAAAAAAAAAACCCAAAAGGGGCGTTCACCGAAACTGCAGAAGTCAGGGGGGACCATTTAAGTAGTAACCCGGCTTAATGATCTGGTCCCGAATTGGGGAAACCCACAGGCGAAGATGAAATTGTACATCTGGGGGCTTTTCGCTATCAAGATCGAGAAGATACTTGATCGAGACGTTAAAACGGGAGGGGCAATGTTACAGACTTTATTAATGTTTATTAAAAGAAATTAAAAGTAAATTATTTTATTTAGGTTAATAATTTTTTAAAAAAATAGGTTCCTTAGTTTTTCCCTTTTAACGGCCATTGGGATTATCCTGAGGGCGCTGGAGACACCCTTTTTTACACTTTTCTCATCCTGTAGTAAAAAAATTTTTCCCCGCAATTCTAGATTTTTCCCCGACTTTTTCATTCTTTTCCACTTACTATAAAAGGGGAAGGAAATCGGACGGGCCTTTTTGTTTTGATTTAAAAAATAAGAAGTTGACAGAAGTTAAAGGTTAAACAGTTGTCAAATAAGTTACGTTAATTTTTTTACCATAGAAACGTTTGTAACCGTTTTTAATAAAAAGGTGTAAAAAACCGGATCGTGTTTTATACGGGGGTCACGGAACAAATATATATATATATATAAAAAAATATATATTTTATATTTTTTAAAAATATATATATATAAAATTTTAAAATATATATAAAATATATATATATATAAATATATATATATATATATATATATATATATATATATATATATATATATATATATATATATATATATATATATATATATATATATATATATATATATATATATATATATATATATATATATATAAAAACAGTATGTCCACGGATAAGGTGTTGAAGAGAGAAAACTTTTTTTTTTGATTTTATAAAAAAAAAGCTACTCTTGATAAAAAATTTTGCTACTTAAAAAAAATAAGATTGGGATAGAAACATTTAACATATTTTATACGGGGTTTTAAAAATTAAAAAAACTTAAAATGATACAAGAAAAAAATTGCATTTATTTGAGAAGATATGGAAATAAGTCACTGGAAAAAAGGTTGTTAAAATTAAGAGGAGTCTCTAATACCAATTTTAAAAAAAATTGGCCTATTTTTTTTTTTTTTTGTGATTAAGATTTCTTATAAATTAACTAATTCCAAATTTTTGTACTAGTGGCGTTGATAGTGACAAGCTTTAGACACTTCGTTTTTAAAAATTCATTAGCCATAGTATTGTCAGCTTAAAATGCTTACTTTACAAAAAAAAATTTACTTGGTGCAATGCTATGGGAAAGGAAAAAAAATGTTATCGTCGAGTTATTGGGGAATTTAAAAAAAAAACCCCAATGTGTCCGTTTCGAGAATAGTTGCCGAAAAAAAAATTTTTTAAATTTTTTTAAGCACTGGCTTATTGATGCGAATACCTAAAGAAAAAAGAACCCCGAAAAAAAATGATGCAAGCTTTTTTGGGTATTACATTCAGTAGAGGAACACCCGACATTATCTTTAAAAAAAAAGCCCCAAAAATCTCCAATTTGTTAAAAAGTCGCATATTCAGGAGATTTAAAAAACACAACAAGATACATCCATACAAGCCTTTTTTAATCATTTTTGGGGAAATCGGCGATGAGGCAAAACGTTTGGATTTCTGTTTGTGGGTTGGCAGTATGGAAAGAAATTTTCATAAGAAAATAATGTTTTCTGATTAATCAACTTTTTCGACCAATGGTGTTGTGGCTTCGCAACATGCACGATATTGGAGTGACTCAAACCCCGCATTTTCGAATACCACGGAGGCGTCAGTACTGTGTCAAAGTAAATGTGTGGTGCGCCATTTCTTATTACGGAATAATAGGGCCATTCTTCTTTGACAACACTTGTAATGCGAATAGTTACATAGCTATGTTAAGAAATTTTCTTGACGGTGAAGGGGAAAAATCTTTCCATTAGACTACCGTTGTTCATTTTATTTCCAACAAGATGGATGCCCAGCACATTATGCGGCAACGGTTAGACAATGATTAGACCATGCGTTTCCAGACCACTGGATTGGGAGAAAGGGGGACCAGTCCAGGGGCCCCCCTAGGAGTCCAGATTTAACTATAATGGATTTTTTTTTTATGGGGCCGATTGAAACAAATTGTTTATCGTACACCTCTAATAAATGCCACGATATTAAAATAAATTTAATCCCCAAATAAAAAAAAATAGGCCGATTTTTTCGAAAATTGGTATTAGAGACTGCCCCCCAATTTTGAACAACTTTTCCTAGTGACTTATTTCCATATCTTCTCGAATAAATGCATTTTTTCTTTTTAAACATTTTAAGTTTTTTTAATTTTCTGAACACCCCGTATAAAAAAATGTTAAATGTTTCTATCCCAATCTTATTTTTAGAAGTAGCAAAATTTTTTATCAAGTAGCTTTTTTCGATAAAATCAAAAAAAAAAAAATTTTTTCTTCAACACCTTATCCGTGGACATACTGTATATATATATTTATATTCCAAATTTTGGTTCTCTAGGGCTGAAGTAAGATTTTTTTACAAACGCCGGTTTCGGAAATTTATTTTTTCCTTTTTTTGGGTGAAAGTGAGTTTTCTTAAGGCTAGATCATACAGAAACATAATCAAATTGTTTTACATCTTAGTGCTCATAATAGTTCTAGAAAACACTAAAATGTATAATTGTTAAAAAAAATTAAATTCAAAAATTATGAGCACTAAGATGTAAAACAATAAATTGATTATGTTTCTTATAATGACTCAAGCCTTAAAAAACTCACTTTGCACCCTTGAAAAAGGAAGAAATAAATTTCCAAAACTCGGCGTTTAGTAAAAAAAAGTTTTACTTCAGCTCTAGACCGAATCCCCAAGAATTTGGAATCTTTTATATATATATACATCTTTAGCCTATAATCAACATGTATTAAATATCATAATAACCTATTATTATGATTAATCAGTTTTTAACTGGTGTAAAAAATATTTCATGAATATTAAGTTCGGTACTGCATATGTAAAAACATATTTAGAATTCGTAGATTTCTTTGTTGGCCAAAATGTAAGTTTTTCAGGTCACTGTTCTTTCTTGGTGATGATGTACGGGACAAGAAGTAATATCGCTAAGCTTTTTGTTTGTTTTGCACCATTTGAGGGTTTCCAAAATATACAGAACGTATTTAAAAAAGCATTGATTCACAGGTCTCTCAGCAAGTTCAACAATATGTGGGTATTTTTTCGTCTTATAACTAAAAGGACACAGCGTCCAAATAAATTAAAGTTTGGCATACATTGCTGAAGTAAATAGACAAAATTTGTTGGTTGGAAAGTATATCTTAACGGAATTTTATACAGGTTCAAGTTAAAAACAAATTTTAATAATAAAAGGCAAAAACCAGGAATACTAAAATATAGAAAAGCTGATAGTTTTATTGGGAAGTAATTATCATCACAAATACATAATACAATTTTTACGGTAATCTTTAATAATTGAAGTCGGCTTCTTTTTTCTCTTCTTTCCCAAGAGCCGTCTAGATTTACTACCGGAGGCAGCGCAGCCTCTTGGGCTTTTTGTGCCTAATCTTCCATTATCTTTTATACCAATCCTCCCATTAGCCTTGTTCCTTCTACAAGTCTGTATAACCTCGAGACTGTTTAGTTGGTATATTCCTATGAGCTTATTTTTGGTTGTCTGTCTTTTGTGATTCAACGCTTCACATTCGCATAGGATATGGTAGGCTGTTTCTTGCTCCTTGTCGCACATTCTCAACTTGGGTCTCCATTGTATGGACCTATCTTGTGTAGGTGTTCTCTTAGGTTATCGTGCCCTGTTAGCAGCCCTACTGTGTGCAAAGTCTTTTTCTTCTTTGTCTAAGTAGTTCTTTCTTCGTTCCATGGTTTGCCCTTCTGCTGTAGTTTTGGCCACTCCAAGGGCAGGTTCTGGTCCAAAGTATGGTATGGATCATTTCTGTCCCGCTAGCTCATCCGCTTTTTTGTTGCTTTCTATTCACGAATGTCTTGGTGCCCACAAGAGAGTTACCTTGTTGAGTTCTCCCAGGACATTCAGTTTCTTTTGGTATTCTCATGTCCGCTTGGACACTACCTTGTGGTTTACTAGTGCCCCTAGTGATGCCTGGCTGTCTGTTATTACGCAGAAAGTTGGCTTAATAGGTCGCAAAATGAAATCATAAATTAAGTTTTTAGTTCTTGTTTTGCAGTGTTCTTAAACAAATCAGTGTCTTAATAGATTTTGCTAAAAACCTATTGAAAGACAAAAAACCAACCGCATAATAAAAATAGGTTCTGTAGTAAATGCCAATTTAATTTTTTTTTAAGTCTTAAGTAAAACTTTTGCAGTAATTTTTATTTTAACCTTGTTATTTAAAATGATTATAATCATATTTAAATGGAAAATTAATATAAAAAAAAATAGTATATCTACTTTAATGACGTAAAATATACTTTAGTAAATAATTTGCCCTAAGGGCATAAGTATTTGTTGTAATACATTATTATTTTTTTAATGTTTATAAATTTGATTCTTTTATTTGAACACTTTTTATATTTTTTATAAAGTAGGAAACATGGCTATTTAACTTAACAACAAAATAATACTGAAAAACATAATTCATGTAATAACCTGCACACTAAATAAACTGTTTAAAAAATGTAGTATTTTTTACACTTACTTACTTTTAAAATATTTATTAAAGCATTTTTGGTTTTACCAAATAGGCATCTTAATAAAATACTAAACAGATAAGAAAAACTTAATACACTAATATTGACTTAATGAGGACGAAGCCTCATCACTTAAACTTTAAGAACAAGTCCAAGCTCTATTTAGATAAACCATTATGCAAAAAAAGGTTCCTTTAAAAAGAAAAAGTAAGGCAATATTTCTTACTTAAAACTTACCTACTAATAAATCATTTAAAAATAAACCACTTTCCGTAAACTTAAATATATATTTTTTCAATAGGTAATAAACACCTATAGTGAATTTAATATTTTGAGAACCTAAGCAAGAAATTTAATTTCCTTTAACCCGTCAGTCAGAAATTTTCCACATGTTATGCTTAATAATGGTTTATCGATTTTATTATCATCAGAAAATTAAATTAAATTTTCACCTTACGATCTCACTTCAGAATTCAAATAGATTATTTTAAGCTATTTATAAACCTTTTTTTGCGAGAAGAATTTTGGCTTAAGCCATTAGTTTGGTTTTAGGTAGCAAGTTCTTTATAGAAACAAATAAAAGTGTCACAAGTTAAAAACGTATTTTAACATTTTTCTTCTTTTGATGACTTAAAAAAATTGAATTGTTTTTTAAATTATTGACAATAAGATTTTAAAAAACAATTCCTATAAAAAAAGTTTTATACGTTATAAGGCCCAGAACCCAGAATACCATACCCATACAGAAGCGACACGAAGCGTCGACACCTTTGATCTCCGCGGGTCAGATTTCGAAACCTTCGAAACATACAGTTACACTGTAAGAAAATTACACAAATAGCATATTGAAAAAATATTTTGATGTAAACAAAGAAAAATCATTTTAAGAATTTTAAGTAGGGCTTTTAGTAAATATTGCTTGTTTGGAGACTGGGGCCCGATTCTGTAAGCCAATTTTTTGACATTCCTTTTCTCTATCGCTTTCGGAACAGTAACAAACTTATGAATTACCCTTTAGGGCAACAAAGACATGTGATCCCTATTTTGACATTCTCTTTACTTATATTTTTACAGAATCCCAGCTCTGGCTTACTTTCACGATCATGTGTGTCTCTATATTGTTTCTCTGAAATTTTGTGTTTGCTAAAATGATTGAAGTTATCAATTTAACTTCTAAATCCGATGAAACAATGTTTTTAAATATAGGATACCAATTAAACTCAATGGTGCGGATTTGTTTTGACTAAAGGCAGGGTTTTCGGGGTTGGGGAACACGTCTTTCATTAGTTTATTTATTTCTTCATATGCAATGCAACGACTTAAGTATCTTATTTGCATGTCATCATTTTATATTCATATAAGTATTTATTCTTTCAACATATATGTTATATTGTTGAAGTTACGATTGCGTTGACCAGAAATACTTTTCCTATTAAATCTTGCTGGTCAAGTAAATAGTCTAAAAATACTGCATTAATTGTTTAGTTATTGTAATATTTTTATGTATTACCCTAAATATTTAAAGAAAATAAAATTATGATTTAAAATTAAACTAGTAAATTTAGAGACGTATTATATATTTGTAGGAGTTCTCCAAGTAACAATTATTATACACATGAATTATTAATAAAGCAATATTCTTGACAAAATGGTGGCCCTTAATATTTTGATAAAATTTAATGGATTACGTTGTTGCAATTTACTAAAAACTTTTCTTAAAAAATGCGACTTAGGTCAGGAATTAAATTTTTTGTCCTAAAATAATTTAAAATTTTTAGAAGAAAACAGTCTTATACGATGGAACTAAATTTCCATATTAAAAATCATACTTGGTTGCAGCTTATAATATACTTTTTTTGATTAAGTGCCAACCAGACACATTTCTTGATAATTTAAGAAGTTTTATTTTTTGTTTTATCAAAATTTTTGTAGCTCTTTAAAATATTATTAATTTTCGTTTAAAATTTGGTTATTTAAATCCTAATAACTATCTAAGTTGGAAAATTTCCTTTTTTAAGGGGTCAATGCTTGGGGAAAAATTACAATTTTAAACATATGTTTTAGTAAACATCAATTATCAATTCTTTTTTTTAGCTTTCTGTAAGCACCATAAAAAAGGTAGTTTAAAATATAAACCCAAAAATGTACATACATATCTATATATTAATACATAATATTATAAATTCAAAATAAAATACATTTTAAAAAATCAGTCGAGCTTCGTCCCCTGTAAATCCTTAATTCTCCTGATAAAAACTGTTTCTTGCTTTACTTGGGACATCCATGGTATGTTAGTGCTAAAAAAAACTAGTTACTCACATGGAAAATGATTTAAATAAAACAAATTATAATAAATGTGTTATTAAAAACAATATTTAGCATATTTTTTACATTTTTACGATACATCTCATACATTTTTAGAGATATTTCCTTAATATATCTCATATAGGTATTTTCAAAAACATTTTATTTAAAATTCGTGCATAGTATTTTATAATTGATATCTATAAAATGATTACAATAAATCTATAGGGTTTCATTATTTTATGAGTTGTAAATACTAAAATACTGTGAATCTTTCTGGAGCTTCAGATGGTTTTTTCAAAAGTACTGCAGTCTTTTTATGCACATTTTATTTACTTTTGGAGACAAAAAGCCTATTCTTCAAACTAAGAAATTCTTAATAAACTTTTTAACAGCATTTGTTTGCAAAATTCCTTAAAACAATTCTGACAAATACCAGAATACTTTTTACATTTTTTATTTTAAGCAAAAATTTTAATACAGTATTTGTCACATACCAAAATTAATTTTATTTAGGGTACCACTTACATGCATCCTTTTACAGTGCAACTAAAGAAATGGTTAAAAATAGGCCCAAAGCAATAATATCAAGCCGTAGCTATAGCAATTCGAATGGTTTCTTGTAATAAGCTAGACTTTTTATTTAATTGGCACTTTTTATATCAGTTATATTTATTATAATGGTTTAAGAGGATACTTATTACAAATACGACCATTTAACAATGCCCTTAGTTAAATTAATTGAGGGGATTAAACCCATATTATTATTTTTCTGACATACTATGACTCGTACTACATATTCCGATACATACTGGAAGAAAGTTGTTTTACCTCTGGAACCAAATTCGGCTAGATGACAATGTCAATTTTACGGTCTTATTTTTCCATTCTATCTATAGAATAGTTGAAAACTAGTAAAAAGTTTTAGCAGCTTTAAATTGTTTACAAGATAAAATTAAACTTTTTCGTCTTAGTTTTTTTTCAAGCAATGTATCAAGTATGTTTAAGACAAGATAAACAATTTAAAATTAAGGTCATTCATACCTTTCGATTGGATTGAAGTTGTCTTAGCAAGTGGCATCAGATTTGTATGTTTCATCAGCAGATCTTTTCGGCAAATGGCTAAACAAAGTTTAAATTTTACTACCTTGAGCACCTTTATTTATGTACTTATCTTCAAATTGTTTTTCACATATTTTATGGTATTTATGTAAAATGGCAGGCCCCTTGTCAAACAAGTCTTCTTTATTGCAAACCTTTGCCCAAATTACACATCTAAAACAAAATCGTTGGTCCCTTAAAGTTGAACTTAATTACTAATCTTACTAATCAAACTTGTAGTTTTTAATAAATTTAGGAGTATTTAATACATTTTTATTAAATAATTTTTACATTTAAAATTTCTACCTATAATTAAAAAAAAGGAGTTCAAAAGACGTAAAAGTTAATAATTTATATTGCTATTTGAATTTAGTTGTGGTACATACCTAGATTCATGTTTTGGAAAAGCAAAGTGTGATATTTCTTGATCCGCACGAGAATTCCACAGAATATATGAACAATAATATCCACTGCTTTTGTTAGTCATTATTTATGTGGGTAATAGCTTTAATTTATCAAAAACTTAAAACACAATAAAATTAAGTTCGTCGTCGAACGTAAACAATTATTTTGCTTTGTCAGTGAGAACTGTCAATTGGACTTTAAACATATTCGGTAATGAACGACGTAGTATATGCAACCATAATTACTAGACCATCAAAATTCGTCCGTGTCGCTTCTGTATGGATCAGTATTCTGGGGCCCAGAACTACTTACAGGTAGGTAGAAAGGCTAGCCAGAGCACGTCCATGAAACCACAGAAAACTTTATAGTATACAAGTTTATAAGACAATGTAAAATGGGGCTAGTCAAACCAAAATCTGCATTATCTTAGAGGGTTAAGCTGCTGTGAAACCCTAAAATGATCATAAATTTACATACAGCATCGCTATGAAGTGCCAAAGCCTTAAAAAACTTGTAAGAGGCACTTGCCTGGCCATACATTATTTTTTAAATCTTTATACCAGCCTGCCTTTAAAGGCTTGTATAACTACTTGGTTCCGTTGGTGTCGAATTTTTAGATGTTTAATCCATTTTTTCTTAGTTTCTTTAACGTTGCCAATGTACCAAAACATGCTGATATTTTATTTTTAAGGCACCTTTTGGATAGCGCGGTAATGCCAGCACGGATATTCTACAAATAAGTAATTTCTCGGGGGTACCCACATTAACGTCTGGTTTATGTCATTCAGATAGGGTCTACAGTTTAAAGTGGATTCTAAAGCAACTCCAACCGCAGATCTACTGGCGGTCATCCATCCAAATACTAACTGTATCCGGCATTATAAAAATCCGTCCATTATAAAAATAGTTGTTATAATCCTGTAAAATGATAATTTACCCAAAAACGTTTATTCGAGAATAATAACGAGAGAACAATAAACCATTTTCTTTTGATTAAACATGCTCCAAACTAAAAATTGCTTTTATCACGTCAAAGTATATCATTTTATAGCATTTGATAAAATATATTTCACCGCTCAACGCTGCCGAATATTTATTACATAATTTTCATTAAAAATTTTAAAA
>JAHBCN010027078.1:0-10247 GCA_019359885.1 Listronotus oregonensis | reverse complement strand
GTTTCCCCAAAAACCCCTAGTCTCGAAAATCGCAAGCTGCATCGAAGCAAAAAATAAGTATAATCAGACCATCTCAGAAGCAAAGCCTTTTTAACAATCGGAAAAAAAGAAAAAGTTCTCTTTTGCTCAAATGGCAGTAAATTTTTTGGTCCTTTGCCAAAAATATTAGTAAAAATTTAAAAATTCTTTCCACCCCTAATCTCTGAAGATGGAATTGTTTCCCCTTTTAAAGGAAAACCCGAACATTTGCCAAACAATTTCCTGCAATTCTACGCTTGATTCTCCTATTAATTTTTCTCCCCAACAGATGCCCTGTTTCTCATAAAATGTCCGATATCATTTTTAAAGTCAAACCGATCGGGTATTCTTTCTTTTTAATACAAAAAAAATCGCCTGGGCTTGATGGCATACCAGCAATCGTTTTAAAAAAAATGTGCTCCCGACTTGCACTAACTCGCCTCTTTGAATCTTTACGAAAATTTTACGAAGAGTTGGAAAGCTGCACGTGTCAACCTGTCCCCAAAAATGATGCAAAACTTTCTTTCTAACTATAGACCTATATCTCTTCTTTCTGTTGTTTGCAAAGTAAGGGAAAAAATTCATTAATTCCCAAATTTTAAATTTCGGGAAAAACAAAAAATCTTACATGACGTATGGATTCAGTCACAGAAGATCCACAGCTGATCTTTTTTTCCTTTTTTTCTCACACAACGGAACAAATCCCTTGAGTTTCTTGGTGAATCCCAGATCGTTGCTTTTGACATATCCAAAGCTTTTGATCAGGTCTGGCATGATAGGCTTCTTAATAAACTTCCTTTTTACGGTTTCCACCTAAGTTTTGCTCTTGACTTTCCAGTTTTTTTTTAATCGACGTATATCAGTTATGTAGATGGTCTTTCTTCCAGCTTCTACCAAATTAATGCTGGGGTGCCCCAGGGTTAGTGCTGGTCCCCCGCTATTTCTTCTACACATTAACGATCTTCTTCCCACAATTAATCCCATTCATAGTTTTGCTGACGATAGTACCCTCCCTCTAGTATTCAATTTCTTAAGCCACCATGTAATTCTGATTTGAAAAACAAGCGCAGGCAATGCAGATTCTCTTTCACAAGACCTCAAACTTATTTTGGGTTTGGGGGCCCCAAAACTCTTGTTCAGTTTAATGCCTTGAAAAAAAAGTCCTTCGCTGTCGCGAAAAAGTCTCCAATACTCATCCTTTAAATATAAGCGGCCAAGTTCAGCAGAACAAAAAGTCATTTAATCTTGTCGGCGTTACTTTTGAGAAAAACCCTTAACTGGCACAAACACATTACATCCATAGCCTCGGCAGCTTAAAAAAGCTTAGTTTCTCTTTCGAGCCAGAGATTTTTTTCTTCTTCCAATCTGTATACTCTATATGTATCCCAAATCAGACCCTCTTTAGAATATTGTTCTCATGTCTGAAGAAGGCGTCCCTACACACGTAGCATTTTGGACTCCATTCAAAAAAGGCTGTTCGTCTTATTAATGATCTAACGCTCACAAAAACGCTTCTGCTCAGAGAAGTTGGACAGTAAATTCCTTTATGCATCCAGTTTAGTTAGAAAACGCCCCCCGTTTTTTTTGTTCCTTTATCCCTAGAGGGTCAAGACTATGGAACCTGCTGCCAGCAGAATTTTTTTCCCTTTTTCTTCCAATCTCCAAATATTTAAGCCCCCCGTGAAAAAACCCCCCTCACCACACTTAAGATACCCACGGTTTGTTAGTTTTAGGCATTGGGCCCTTTGGGGACTGAACGTTTACTAAAAAAAAATGCTAACTTTAATGAGGCAAAATTCTTTTTTTTTAAAAAAAACACAAGAGTAATAAAATCGCTTTGTGTACTTTAGAATATTTCTCGAGATATTAATAGCTAGTTCCAAGTTGTAACCAAATATAAGATAATATGAATTTGCAAAATCAAAAACCCTTTAAAAAAATGTTAGTCTAGTCAAAAGTTAGTTTTCTGCGAAAAATAGTTATGAGAGTAAAAAAAAATATGAGCGATGGCCTTTTTGACGCGGATTGAATTCAGAAATGTATGAAGTCGTTTTTTTTTGCAAAAAAAAAATGGCAATTTTAATTTAAAAAAAAAACCCTTTTTTTTTTTGAATAATAACTAAAAAAATATACAATATAGCGGAAATTGAAAAAAAATCCATAAAGAAAAAAAATTTTCACTTATAAAAATCCCTAGTAAAATTTTTCCGGGGAAAATTTTTTTAGGCCCCAATATTTTAAAAATTACCCGAGTGCGAAGCGACGGGGGAATTTTCAAAAATTCTGACCAAAAAAATTTTTCCCTAAGTAATTTAAGCTCGTGGGATATTGGGTTTTGAAAATTTTGAACCCAGTATAAATTTCGAAAATTTGGGGTATTTTTATTACAAATGAAAAAAAGTCAAACTAACATAGTGAGGCCATGAATGAAAAACAAAATTTAGTGTCAATACGGCAATACGGCATGTCAATACGGCACTACTGTCAGTGGTTATTACTTGTCATCGTGTTCGTGCAATCAAGTGCAAATTCGATTTATTCATAAAAAAAAAGTGTTTTTCAAAATGCCCCCTTTTGGGGAAAAGGGAAAATCAAGACATTTTGGGAAAAGTTCAACACTTAATTCCCAAAAAATACGAAAAAATCGAAACTGAGTGTTTGGAAACAGTTTTTGGAATTTTGCAAAAAAAAAGTCCTATAATATTTATGATGAAAATATTTCTACTGAACAGCTAGCCCATGTCTTGAAGATTACGCCTTTAATATGAAGAAACAAAATGCCGACGATTATAAAGAAAGTGTTGTAAAAGTTTTTGTTTAATTCCCGGCTAAGCAATTGAAGAAAGTTTTTTAAAAATATAATAAAAGTTTGACCCGTTTTCTGATGTTGAGTTTGTAGCAGCCAGGCAGCACGGGATGCCAAAAGACGACCCCGGATCCTAAAAAGGAAATTAATTGCTTCGGCATTGAGCAGTGAAGAATATGAGAAAATTCTTCAAATATGGGATGTGATAGTCTTCAACGAATTTTTTTTTTGTTGCATCGCACGAATTAGCCTGGAGAGGGGGGGGAAGGATGTTCAGCTTGTGTTAATATTTTTTAGAAGAACAAATCCCGCTCCCAAACATTTGCCCCGTTCGGTTATTCAAAAAATTAATCGAAAAAATAGGTAAATTCATAAAAATTAACAGATTGTTTTTAATTTCCCAATAAAACTTTAATAAGCCAAATTCAAAAAGTTGGTTCAAAAATTGCCCAATTGGAAAAAATACAATTTCTACTTGGTTTGGGTCTGCAGCAAGTCACATTGGTATTGACATTAAAAAAATTAAAGTTACAAAATTCCAGGAAGAGCTACTGCAGTTTCAAATTTAGCTAAAAAAGGAGTCGGTGAACAACATCTGATTAAGATTACAGGACATAGCAATAGTCAATCCATTAAACCCTACTTGCAGCTTGATGGTACACACCATCAGAATATAGTTGAAACGATGAGGAGAAAGCCTTGGTAGCGTTTTTAAAGAAAATTCTGACCATCAAAGTAATGTTTATAATAATTGATTTAACATTACTAACAATTATGAAGCTAAACATAATTAGATTACATATTAGAAAATTAAAAAAGTAGTACATAGGTATAATATCTAAATAGTGAAATATAAAATATATATTAAAATGTTTCTTGTTCTGGTTTAACATTGTTATAATTTCATTTTTTTTAAGTGAAATAAAAAAAGTTATTTTCTAACTTTAGTTCTAGAAAACTTTCATAAATAATTTAAAAACATCTTATAATTTGGTTTTTTATTAACATCAGACTACCCCTTTTTAGTGGAATATCATTTACTTTTGATAAAATTATTATTTTTAAGTAGGTAGGTACTTCAAAATGTTGCCTATGCTTAATAAAACATTTTTTTATTGAAATAAACTGTAAATTTCCAACTTTAGTTACATAGAACATAAATAACTTAAAGACATCTCATATTTCCATCTTTTATCAACTTTAATCTACTAATATTAGTGGAACATCATTTACTTTTTTATAATTATGACCGGGGTATCCTACTTCAAGATTTTTTTGTTTAACCGAAGGGTTTTTTTTTTAGTAAAACAAAATGCAAATTCCTAACTTTAGTTATATATAACCTTTATAAATAACTTAAAGACATCTTATATTTCCATCTTTTATCAACGTTAATCTACTAATATTAGTGGAACATCATTTACTTTTGATAATTATGACTCTTAAATAAAACCCCACCAAGATTTTATGCTTAACAAAATGTAATAACTTAAAGACATCTTTATATTTCCATCTTTTATCAACTTTTATCTACTAATATTAGTGGAACATCATTTACTTTTAATTATGACTTTTAAGACCCTACTTCAAGATTTTATGCTTAACAAAATGAAGCTTTTTTCTTAGTAAAATAAAAATGCAAATTTTAACTTTAGTTGCATAGAATTTTATAAATAATTTAAAGGCATCTTATATTTCCATCTTTTATTAACTTTAATCTACTAATATTAGTGGAACATCAGTTACTTTTGATTATTAGTCTGAAGTAAGCCCATCTATGTCTTGTTTCGCTGATGGTTAAAAACGTCTAGGCGGCCCTGAAATGTAAAAAGAACGTAAATAATGGCCGCTAGACTTACAAAATGTCAACTACGTAAAAAATAGATTATTAGGTACTATCTAATTATTAAAAAACTGAATCAAAAACAAAAAAAATTTACCTAGTGTATAGTATAAAAATGGCTTTAGACTTAACAAAATACGGATTGTGTAGTTTGTGCAAAGAATATTCAGACATTAAAAAATACAATCGTCAAACTTCCTATTTATCAAAAGCATTGAAGATCTTAACTACGAAGAAACCACGGATGAAAAACTGTTTACAAGAATCCAAAAAATATCTAGTAAAATTTTGAATTTAATAAAATATCTAAATTCAAATTAAATAAACTTGTGTCTAAATATTTTATATATTTTACTAAACATAGACATTTACAATATTCCGAGCAATTTTCAGTTTTAAGTCCTATTTATTCTCCATTAAAACGAGAAAACTTTTTTTTAAAATTTGAACATCACTTAAATTTAGTTACAAACATTTGTTATTAAATTTCTTATTTAGTATTAATGTAATAAATAATTTTTAAACATTTGACAAATCAAATTTGCATAAATTTTTATTTTTATAAGCAAAAAAAATTCACATTAATATGCTTTTTAAGTAAAAAATGGTAATAATTCTACATAAATAAGGCACTGTAATTCCCGCGTCATTATTTTGAATATTTTGAGTTTCAAATGTGACAGGGAAATTTCCAGTGTAATTTCGCCGGAAGTGCTAGTGGATGAATATTTCCGGAAATTTTTTTCGTTGCCATGGAGATGATTGTAAATAAAAGCTTCTGATTTGTTGGAAAGAGTAGGTTCAAATGTTAATAAAAAACTCCTAACTTCCGGATCTTTAGCCTTAATATTAATAAATTTAACTTGTTGCTGAAAATGGGCTCCGTACGCCCGTTTCGGTGGTACGCCGCATTTATGGTGAGTACTGATCTAAATGAATTTTTTAAAGCACTAAATATCGATTTAAAAACTTTTTAAAAAATAAATAATGGTGTCACTTCAACACTTCAAGAAAGGAAGTCCCGTTGAAAAAAAAAATTAATGCATTTTCAAAAAGTCATCCCATTGTTGCTATCCTAGCCTGGGTTTGATGGTATTTTTTGCTGCCTTTTAAGAGTGTTATTGACTATGTGGTGGCGCCTCTACTTTTTAATTAATGTTTCATTTTCGGAAGGATCATTTCCGAGTATTTTAAAAAAATCCCCATAGTTCGACCGATTTATAAAAAGGGGACAAAATGAAAATTGCAAACTATCGTGGAATAACATTTTTGTCAGTTTTTTCTAAAGCATTTGAGAGAGCATATTACCTTAGGTCTATAGTTTTTTTAAAAAACAAAAAGATTTTTCATTAAACAGCAGTTTGGTTTTTTTGATTTGTCAACTCAGGATGCGATTGTGGCACTTTACAATAAAATTTTAGAGAACCTCGACAAAAACAATAATAACGACTGTTTTTTGATCTCAGACGTGCCTTTGATGTCTACTACTTAATAAATTAAGTGGTTAAAAGAATTTCTCAGCAATCGTATGCAACAGGTGATTTTGAAGGTTTCCCTTCGGGATACTTTTTGTTCTTCCAAAAGAATAGTGTCCAGTGTGTTAAAGGAAAATTTTATAAGTTAAGTTTTGTTTATTAAAAATGTCAATATTTTTAGTTTTTAGGATTTAGATGTTAGAAGTCGTACTATGGTTCATATACAAAAGTATAGATGTAGTTAGTGGTAAAATCAAGACGAGTAAGAAGAATGTTAACAGTTTGTTAATAAAAGTTTGCTTCTTTAATGTAAAATGTAAAAACGTTGATTTATATTAAAAGTAAAAACCACAACAGTGGCTATTCCATCACAGTGGAGTACCTTAGGGCAGTCTACTTGGGCCTTTGTTGTTTTTAATCTTCATTAACGATATTGCGTCGAGTGGTTTTGATGGTGATTATATTTCCTTTTTGCAGATGATACAGCAGTCGTATGTGCCGCAAATTCATTTGAAACTTTATCTAAAAATGCCTGAGTGCTGTTTTTGTTCAGTTCAGAATCACTGTGATACCAATGACTTAGTGTTAAATAAAAGTAAAACTAAACTGATCTGTTTTAGTTTGCGAGATTTAAATAAAAGTCTTTTGGTCAGATTAAATAGTCAAACGATTAAACAGACAAACGTTGCAAAATTCCTAGGGGTGTTTATCGATTCCAGGCTATCCTGGAACCATCATATTGACTATATCTTGAAGAAAATTAAAATCATATACCCAACCTCGTGAGTTAAGTGAACAGTACCATTTAAGAAGAACCTGTAATCTGGATATTCCTCGTCACAGATTGACAGCAGAAGGTAATAGTCCTTTAATATTACTAATTAAACTTTTTAATAAGCTGCCTATCCATATAAAATAAATTAATAACTGTAAAAAGTTTAAATCTGTAATTAAAAAAAATATTATTAGATAAATTTTTGTTTTTAAAACATTTATGTAGATTTTTTAATCGTTTTGTGTTAAATTCGACAATATCCAATACTTTAATTTTGAAGTCAGATTGGAAATAAATGATTTATTTATTTATTTATTTATTATTTATTGTTTATTACCTTTTTTGTTTCGTACCCCTGTTTTCATTGGAAACTGGATATTTTTTTAAATTATCACCCTATAAATTTTTCGCCTTTTGGAGTCCCTTTTTATGAGTACTCAATAAAATGACGACATAAAATCCTTTAAACTTTGTTTATTTTATTTACTATTTTTCATATTTATTTCGAAACGGGCGCGCCGAGCCCTATTTTCAGCAACAAATTAAAATTATAAATATTAAAGCTCAGGTTTTGTATCGAAATTTTTTTCCTCTTTAAGGACCTTTTTTGGAATTTCCGTTATCTTGTATAGTTTTTGAGTTGTTATCATTAAAAAAACAAAACGGATTTTTTTTCGTTTTTTGTTAATAAGAATTGCAATTTGTAGTAATTGTTTAGAATCACGGCCCCACGTTTTTGGGATGCAAAATTAACACGAAAAAGTATTTTTTGAGTTGTCAAATATGTTTATTTTTAAAGTTCATTAAAAATAAAATTATTAAAAAAAATATTTAAAAATATACATTTTTTGAATTAAAAAAAAATAAAATATTTGAAAAATCCGAATATTGCTATTTTTTTAAATTATTTCCCTTTACACGTAGAATATAAAAAAAATCTCTAAAAATTGCTAAATTTAAATGGATGCATTTTATTAAGGAAAAACTTAAAAATTACCCTTTTTATTTTCAAAATAAAAATTAACACCGAAATTTTTCTTTTTTGGATTTTTCTTAAAAGATTTGTAAATCCGCCGAAACATAGAACAAAATGAAAAAAAAAACATGTCAATATCTCTATTTTTTTTTTTTTTAAGGCCAAAAATAGGTAGGGGTGCGATTCTAAACAATTACAATTTTTATTTGCAGAAAAAAATCAACATGACACTTTTCTCAGAAAATCACTTCTTGAATAGACTATGTGATTAAAGTTTCTTTGTTCCTTTTACATAAACCATGGACTTTAAAAAATTTATGTTTATAGTCCAGGAGGAATCGGCGCATGAGTACCGAAAACTATTTAACTTCAATTTTTTATACGATCCTCTTTAAATTGTCCTACTGATGATATAAATCATAGATATATAAGCAAAGGGAGATATAACCGTTCATTCATAAATTGGCTTTTGTTGTGTATCAAACATTCATAATGTGTAAGAAAAGGACTTCCGATAAAAAAATTCCCTGCAGGCAACGTCGCAAATGTTTAGCAGCGCAAACCGTGGCGGGCCACCAGTGGCGTAGTTCGTTTCCAAAAACTATTTATCTATAGAAAATTACTAACATATATTTTTTTAGTATATTATCCAAAAAATAGCTATTTTATGAGACTCAGTCCAAATAAAGTGCCATGACAACTTTTTTGGGCTGTTTCGAGAACATGCAAGTAAATAAAACCTATTGGTTCAATACAATAATTAAACTTTATTTATCACATAAAGCGACACTTCTGAAAACTGGCATTGTTAACCGTTAACCATACATAATAAAAAGCTTAAATCTGTTTTTTTAACCTTATCGCAATTGCCCGTGTTTTTATCTTCATCGCTATCCACACCGATTTTTATAGATTTACTTTTATGTCATAAAAAGGAATAACAGATCATCTGACAGCCACCCTTAAAGTCCACTAATGAGATCAAAAACGCATGCAATACCATTTTGTAAAAGTGAGAGGAGGAAATTAATAGACCAAAAAATGTTTAGTTCAGTACGAATATCAAAATATAATTGGAAGTTTTTAGGAAAATTAAAATTTGGGATTTGGATTTAAATAAAAAATCTATTTTTAGGACCCTTTCTTGTAAATAAATTTCATTTTTCTAAATTAAATAGGTATTTTTAACTTCTATGTTTTTAATGTTTTTTGATTACGAGAAAAGAAAAAAGGTGAGAAAAATTTCACTGTTTTTTTGCATATAATTTATTGTATTCAGTAACAATATTAAAGCATTCTTAACTAATCCAAGAATATTTAACTAACTATTCATTTCTATTTGTGATAATATCACAAGGTTCAAAATAATCTGAAAGATTTTGGCAATTTGTGGTAACTGCATATTCTTTTCAAATCCAAGTAGGGAAAACCATAATTTTTTTCTCTCCGGGTCAACAGGAAACCTTAAAACAAATTTTATAATTGAAATCGTTCATATGCTATATTAATCTAATAAAAAAGTTTATAACAAAAACTATACCTTGATGGTTACTTTCAATCGATTATAAAATAATTAAACAATTTTTTCGTTAGTTATATAATCAAATTTTATGCTAAAATAAGTAAACAATCGTTGTTAATCTGCACAAAAATATAACATAAAAGGTATTAACAACAAAATGTTATTTGTTCGCCATGGTATTGCACGTCAATGAAGTGAAGTTTTATAAAAGAACTGTTTAAACTTACCTGTGAAACGAAAGATTTTTGTTACGAGAATCCAGTTTTCCACAAACCTGGCACTTCACAACCATTTTCTAGTCTGTTTATTAAAAATAATACATAAAATATTAAGAAAATATTCTTATAACCGCACTTTAAAAACACAAATCTCTCTCTGAGCTAGTTTAAACAAAATGCAACACCGCCTCACAACACAAATAAAAAATTTACCACTAGCTGACCGACGACCTTCGTGACCGTAGCGTACGAAACTTATGAATAAACTACAAAAAGCAGTGTTGCCCATCTTGACCGTTAATATTCCGTTATGATTATTTTTGAGAATAATATTAATAAAGCAAAATAAAAATCAACTAAAAAACATATTTCTGTCGCTGCTACTAAGTTATTGCATAACGACATGTTATGATCTATGGTCTCTTTAAGAATTTAAAAAGGAAATATTAATAAAGCAATATCCTAAAAATTTGCCAATAAAGGACAATTGGCAAGGGTGCATGTGTATCAAGCACGTTTGACCATCAAGTAGTCTAGAGAGGTAGACACTATTTCAATGTTTGATTGCTTTTAATTGTAAACAGTTTTATCTCCCTTTGCTTATATATCTATGA
>JAHBCN010027077.1:0-10361 GCA_019359885.1 Listronotus oregonensis | reverse complement strand
AAAAAGAAATAAGGTTTACATTTAGGTACTTTTATTTCATTTAATAATTTAGTACATTCTTTTAAAGGATCAAAATTATTAATTACTGGGTAGACCAGGCAAATTTTAATATATACAGGTCCCTCTAATTGAATGAAAGAAAGTACAATTTTATGCTAAAGTTCCTTTTTGCTTTTTCTGTATTTGTTTAAAAAGAAATTAGTTTTTTGGTTTCTTAAACTTACATTATCAACTTTTTAAGCTCGACATACTGTAGACACATAATATTTAACGGATACTGTTACAATGAATACCTAGGTACCAAAGGTTACTAAACATTTTTAACCACTGTTATTCTGTCTCATGAATCTTGTTATTAGTGAAAAGTATATGCCTAAAAAGCAGTTATAAAAATTTTCACTTTTTAATGTACAACCAGAATCTTAGGATTAGATTAAACTCATTTACACTATCTTGCCCTTCTTTTATCACAAAATTGGTGATAAGTACATGAAACTATCATACAATGTTTGAAATTTATTTTAAAAAATCTTGTTTTTATTTATTTACAAAGATTTTTGGTAAAAATACAAAACTCACGAAAATATCGACCATTTAAATAGAAGGCTTCTTTCCATATTATATCAGATGATATAAAATCCAATATTACACAATAATTTTAAATATTCTATGGTAGTATCGTTTAATAACCAACAATTTTGTGAAAAAAATTAAAAAAACAGTGAATGCTTGAATTTGACATTTGATGATGTCAACTTTATAGATAGTAACAAAGAATTATGGAAGTCCGGCTCTGACCTACTATTCATTGCGCAAACTCCGCGGGGCCAATCCCCCTATTCCCGCTGCCCTGCACGCCTGGACAATTTTGTTTTACAGTATTGGGCTTCCATACACCTTTAAACTTCCTTGTGATCGCCTTGTTAAATTTAGGAATGGACTAAGCAATTGTTAAAAGTTAACAACGGTTTAGAATGTTTAACAAAACGTCATTGTCAGTGTTATTCAATAACTTTAGTAGGCAACCTGTCAAAATCTGACATTTTGTTAAACATTCTAAACCGTTGTTAACTTAGCAATTGTTAAAAGTTAACAACGGCTTAGAATGTTTAACAAAATGTCAGATTTTGACAGGTTGCCTACTAAAATCATTGAATAACACTGACAATGACGTTTTGTTAAACATTCTAAACCGTTGTTAACTTTTAACAATTGCTAAGTCCATTGCTAAATTTAACAACGCGATCATCACCGTATGTGTATAGCTCATCGTTTAAATATTCTTTATATCGATTTAAATATTAATATCAATAGTTTATAAAGACAGTTACTCGTTTAAAATAATCTTTAGAAAATTTTAATCATATTTTTAACATTAAAAAAATTATAGTTTATTTAGCATTAATCTTTTAAAACATTTCTCTTATTAAGCTCTCTACCTATTTATTTACTACTTTAAAATATAATCAAATTAAAGTTTAAACACTAATTCAACTAAAAAATAAACCAAAAAACAAACCCTTTTTTTATGTAAAAAAATATGATAACTCACGGTCATTCTAAACGAGTAACTGTCTTTATATAGTAGCATAGGAGATGAGAGGATGAGAGAAATGTTAAGCGTCCTGCAGGTGCCAAGTTATGAGTACTTGGTAATAATGATAAATTTTTTGAAAACCCTGGGGCTCGGTGGGCCCCTCTATCTGGTGGGTTACCATACATCATTGGTGTACGTGGTGTAGAGGTTGCTACGTCCCTGCTTTGACACTTCAGTATTTTTTTTCCATTAGTAATTCTGGTATTATTTTTTTTCTGTTAGGGGGAAAAAAAAAAACAAAAATACAATTTCAGATGTTTTAATAATTCACTAATACAAAAACATTTTAATTAATTTTGTTATTTTTATAATAGTAAAATTTAATTTAATCACAATTTTCTTGCTGTTATGAAGACTTTTGGCTTGGACTTTTACAACATATATGCAGAAAACTCATCTTACATGAACATAATACAAAAAACACAAAAAGACGGAACTTAAACGAAATAAATAAATACTACAGTCAGTTCGAATAATATACAAAATAACTCCTTAGTTTGCGTAGAAAATATATTTATTATTTCATAACTGGAAACGAAGAAAAAATAGTTTAAGTTTTGGATACATGTTATTTAATGATTACAAACAATTATCTAAAATTCTGGTAGCAACATCAAAAGCATGGACGAATTTAAATTTCTCGCTTCAGAAAACCCCCGGATCCCAAATTTTGTACCGCTATGTCATTTAGTTAAAGAATTATTACGAAAAAAACCAAAGCAAACTTAAAAGGTTAGGACCCTGTATCTTTGTTATTATCAACTTTCGTATAAGGCAAGTTTACGTAAATTGCCTTATTTCGACATAAGGAATGTGCTGTTGCTCTGTGTCCCATTACTTTTGGGACACCCTGTATATACTACAGGGGAAAAAACAGTTTGTTGTTGAACCAAAATCCCAAGATTAAAAACAAAAATATATATATATATATATATATATATATATATATATATATATATATATATATATATATATATATATATATATATATATATATATATATATATATATATATATATATAAATTTAATTTGTTTACATAATTTTATCAAACAAAATTTAATGACAAATATTTTTAATCTCCGAAGATTTCTAACAAGTAACACAAAAATATTTTAAATTGTATGCTATAGTTGTTATTGTAAGTATAATCAGCTGCTTCTGTAGCACACTAGTCTGAATGTCTAAAGGTGACAGGACGACTATCAAAAGCCTAATATCTTGCACAATCTAAAAAATGCGCTTATTTAAATGACTAGTTTTAGTTTACAAAGAAAAATAGTTTCAGTAACGAAATAATAAATATATACCCGCGCAGTTACAACTGCAAGAAACAATACCATATAGTCATATAATTTTAATAAATAATTTATACATCTTTCACTAACATAAAAAAATATTACATCTAAAGTATAACTAAAGAATTATTTTGCAGAGTTCACTTAAACACAAATAAACGAAAAAATAAATAATACAGACTTGCCATTTCCTAAATTTAATATGTACAAAAAAAAACTAAAAACTTAACTAACGCGATTTATTTTGTTGCTTCACAAGCAGCCTGACTAAAAAAAATAAAACAAAGACATTTCACAAATGCGACTATTACATTTTATGTTTAATTGCACCATATAGGGAATTTGATTAAATAAATGTACAACAAATTTATTTCATAATAATATCAACTTAAAATAAATTTAACAAATGAAAAAGATGTTTCTTTAGTAGATGCTGAAATGTTCAATGATTCCGTTAAATTTGTTATTTTCGATAAAAAAACTGAATAAGAAACTCATATATGTTATATATATATATATATATATATATATATATATATATATATATATATATATATATATATATATATATATATATATATATATATATATATATATATATATATATATTAAGAATATTACATTTGTATGAAATTTTTTTTATTGCAAGTAGGATATTGTTTCCTGTGTTCAGTAATTACTTCCACTATCTTTGAAACGGTTAATCTGTGAAACTGAGTGCTAAGGACTTTTTTGTAGAGCGCAAAATTTACTAAATTTCCTTTTTCTTATTGTTGTTAACGATGAATTGTTTAAAAGTTATAAAAGTTTAAAAATAAAAACAATTTTTTTCTGTGTTATTTAAATGAAAAATAATGAAATGGATTGAGGCAAACCTTTACATTGATATTAAGAGCTTATTTTCGCTCCAAAATTGTTTTCGTATGTACTATTAATTTTTGGATACCATACGAAAATTAATTATCTTAAAACAAAAGCATTCAACAAATAGAGTATTATCAAACGTTTCTATTAATATGACAGTAGGTAAAAGACATAATATTAAAATAATAATGATTGAATAACAAGATAGGATGAGAACGCACAATAAATTAATTCATTTATTTTTTTGCTTTGCGGTATATAAAAAATGTACTAAAATTTATTATTAATTTTTTTTATCGAAAATAACAGTTTTAAAAAGATTTATTAAACATTTTAACAGGTACGAAAATATATCACTTTATATGACTCTTACAACGGGCCGTTAACGAAAATAAAAATTGAATCGGATGGACTGACCTCTCTGTGTCAGCTCAGATATTTTAAACCAAAAATTTGGTATTATATATATATATATATATATATATATATATATATATATATATATATATATATATATATATATATATATATATATATATATATATATATATATATATATATATATATAAATACTGGATATCTAAAAATATTTTGTTGTACATTCATTTAACAAAAAACATTTTGGCCAAGTTTAAATGCACATATGTTTCCCAAGCACCTAATAATTTACATAAACATCACAATAATGCTTATGACTTCACTAACATACGTTTTTCGTCTACCATTTACAATATTCTTGCATCATATTATAAATTTGAAATTTTAATTCTTAGCTAATTCGGGTCAAATCATTGTCTAACGATATTAATATTAACAAGCCCAAGTAACAATTACTATACCCAAGAATAATAATTTTTTATCACATCGGCAACACTGGTACGTGCATAAGATAGTATTTTTGACAAAATGGTGGACCCTAAATATTTGAATTTAGTTCAATGAATTATATTGTTGCATTTAACCGAAAAATTTTCCTTAATGTTACGGGAGATTATTATGTTAATGGGAGATTACAAAAGTATGCCTTTTTATATTTTTAAGAGGGTTTTTTTTAATAAAGGATTATCTAGGCTACGCAATCTTAGTCTGTGACGTCGTTTTTCTTACATATTTAACCTAACAGAAACACTGTCGTCGCAAGACACGCACAGTTTGCTTGCTTTTTGGGACGAAACTTCAGACGCCGCTCAGTTTTTATTGCAGACATTGACATTTTTTTAATTATCATTATGAATTGTACTTTTAGAACGTACTGCTAAAAAATTTAAAAAACATAACCTGAAAACAAAATCCAAGCTAAACATAAATTTTTAACAAAATTCCCAATGTGCGTCGGTAGGTGTAATAATATAACTTTCTCATTCTTGATTAACAAAAACCAATCTTATCTTTCTTTGGAGTAAAGAGAGGTATAGAGAGGTGCTCCTAATTGCTACAAATAAAAATGATTTATGTTACCTAAATTTGATATACAGCCAAAGCTTCTTATTCGCGTTTCACTATTCGCGGATTAAAAAGAACCAACCCATTTCCTATATTTGCGGCTTAAGATTTCTTTATTCGCGGATCTAATCGGTACAAACACATTGTTAAAAAGGATTCCAACATGTAGGTATCCAACCGATTATCCTTTGTAAACGCGTCGTCAAATGGACTAATAGCCGAAATTGTGAATGGAATAGGACGATAGAACCAAGTGACATTCAGAAGTTGCTTAAATCGCAAGATGAAGATTTGACTGAAACCGACTTGGAGAAAATGATGGAAAAGGCATTGAAGAAGAGGCTTCAACGAGCACGGGAAACGTGACATTTAATTTGAAAAATCTTAGTGAAGGTTTAAAAATGACAAATGAGCTTTATGATTTCTTTATGAAATTAATCCGTCTATGGAACAAAGTCTTATTTTTAAGAGGCAAATTGCTAATATCAGTCTGAATTAAAGGAGCTTTTAAAAACTACCAAGCAAGTAAAGATTACAAAATTTGCCTAAGCCTGAAGAAAATAATTAATTAATATGCTTCAATTAAATTCATTTTAATTTATCTCTTCTTCTTCTTCTACCCTGGGAGCCGTCTTGATTAACTACCGGAGGCAGCGCAGCCTCATGGGCTTTTTGTGCCTAATCTCCCATTGTCTTTTATATCAATCCTCCCATTAGTCTTGTTCCTTCTACAAGTCTGTATAACCCGAGACTGGTTGGTTGATATATTCCTGTGGGCTCATTTCCGGTTGCCCAAATAATGCCTGTCTTTTGTGATTCAATGCTTTACATTCGCACAGGATATGGTAGGCTGTTTCTTCCCCCTCGTCGCACATTCTGCAACTTGGGTCCCCATTGTATGAACCTATCTTGTGTAGGTGCCCTCTTAGGTTATCAAGCCCTGTTAGCACCTCTGTTATGCGAAGTCTTTTCCTACTTTGTCTTTTTAATATATACTTGGTTTTTATTTTGTTACCGAAGAACGTATCCCCTATAATCCCATATAAATTACCATTTCATACTCACGGTTTCTGTATTTGCGGCATATTTACGGAACATATGCCCCGCGAATAAAGGGTTTTTACTGTACGTTGAGAATTTTTTACATACAAAAAAACTTTTATTGTTTTATATGGAAAACAAAGGAAATTTTCCTATTAACTCATAACGAAATTCCCAGACATGTTAATGAGCTATAAAATTGGTAGGAATATTGAGTCGAACGGAAAAATATTTACTTTGTCGCAATGTTGTTTACATCATATACCGGGTGCTCACACTTTCGAGTCAGACATTGTCGATAAAGAACCATATTTGCATAAGAGAGATACCTCCATGATAAAAGAGAATAACTTAACTTATTTATATGTGTAGTATAAATATCTGTTGTATTTTTTTTTTTAATTTACATTTAAATCCGCTACCAAAGAAATTTCGAAAAAAAACCTATATAAATTGACCTATAATTGTTTCATGGACTGTTGCCATAAAAAACATACGACTTCCCGTTTCGATCAAGTTGTTATTCCGTATTTTTCTAGATTCTCCACAAAGATTAAGACATTCATTTTGTGCTCAAGTTATTTGATGCTGAGGGCAACTCTTATTGCAAAAGAAGACATTGACATGTTAAAATATCAAAAATTACGGGCATTCCTAAAGCGACAGAGTTTTATCAAGGAAACAGATGCAGCAGTTTATTGAGGAAAGACCAGATGACATCAATTTGATATTTAAGGTAATTTTAAAGTAAAATGTTGAAAAAAAATTGAGTAAAACCTTTTTGTTTTTACTTTTTCGGTGGCTTTAATATTTGATGTCGCTGGGGCATGACGCCGATACCGAAAAAAGATATAGAAGATTTAGGATCCAAGTTTTAAAGCTTTTAATTAGTATTCCTAAAAATAAAACTAAAAACCTAAAATTAGTGGTGGTAAATGAGACGTACATGGAAGTTTATAGGAATTAGTAGAAGTTATTAAGACCAGAAAAATTTGAAAAATCTTGTTTTTTCTTAAAATGCCCAAAATTGGAAAGGCTGCAAACAACCTGAAGGAATTTATTAGTTTGGTAAAATGCCTCAAATTGTTGTCAAGTTTTTAAATTTACCACACTCTGAAGGATTCATAGGTTATTGTTTTCGCCGTTTCTCTGCGACTATTTTGGGAAAAAAATTGGTGCAATTATTTAAGTTGTGAAATTTATTTTAGTCTTGGTTTAGCTTTAAAGGATTTTTTTAGTTGTAACTGTACTTAAAACTTGAAATGCGTTTTTCTCAAAACTATGTTTTTTAAGCTTTCCTCTTTTTTTTATCTTGGGACAGTCCACGAAGGCTGATACCTAAGTACTAACGTACCGTGGGTGTTTTAAGTGTGGTGAGAGGGAGTTTGTCCACACGGGACTTAAATATTTGGAGATTGGGAGGAGAAGGAAAAACTTCTGCGGGCAGCAGGTTCCATAGTCTTGACCCTCTAGGGATGAAGGAACGAAGAAAGCGGGAAGTTCGGGGCTCTCTAACTGAACTGTAAAAGGATGCATAATGGTTACACTACGTGTTGCTCTGTTGCAAGCTGCCAAAGAAGGAATTATACTGGCCAATTCCTCTGAGCAGAAGCCGTGAAAATACCTATAGAAGAGCGACAGATCCCCTACAGCTCGACGGTGGGCAAGAAGAGGAAGCCCCTCTGTGAGCGTTGGATCATTAATAAGACGAATGGCTCTTCTTTGAATGGAGTCCAGAATGCTAAGTGTTGTAGGGGACGCCATTCCCCAGACATGAGAAAATATTTTAAAGAGAGTTGATTTGGGATACATACAGAGTGACAGATTGGAAGAAGAGAAATATTTTCTGGCTCGGAAGAGGAATCCAAGCTTTTTGAAGCTGCCGAGGCAAATACGCCGACAAGATTAAACGACTCTTTGTTCTGCAGAACTTGCTCGCTCCTATGTAAGGGATGAGCATTGGCAGACTTTTTTCGCGACAGCGAACATGACTGTGTTTTCGAGGCATTAAACTGAACAATATTTTGGCGCCCCACCCAGATACGTTTGAGTCTTGTGAAGAATCTCAGACTGGCCAAATCAAATTACATGGTGGCTTAGAATTGAATACTAGAGTGGGGGGTACTATCGTTAGCAAAACTATAAATTTGGGATTGATTGTGAAAGGGAGAAGATCTTTAATGTGTGAATTGCATAAAATCAGAACCCCATCAAATTAAGTAGCTAATTTGATTCTTAAAAGAGGAAGTAAAAATTCTATTGTTAATATACCCAATAAATTTTAACATTTTTAATGTTTACTATTTTTGTCGAAATTATATTTGTAAATGAAGTGGTTTAAAAAACGCTACGGAAATAACTTTGCGGGTCTAGGTCGGGAAGTTATTCCTGTACAGTAATTTTTTTATTTTTTTCCCGTAACCGGTAAAATACCGGAATAACAGATTTTCTGCCACTAAAATGATCTTCAAACTCCAATATATACCAACGATTAAAGATTTTTATTTAACAGTGTACTACTTTATGATACTAAATTAAAAATATATGTCGACAATTCCTTAGAAAAGTGTGACCACCGAGTAAGCTGACTATGTAGTTTGAGTTTACAAATAATACTGCACCTAGACTAAACAAATAATTTCCATCTGGACTATTACATAATCTCGTTAAAAATAACACACCTTGGTTTAAATTTGCATAAATAATTGCATTACTATGCATATATATGATACACAATTGGTATCTAAAAAAATATGAGTTATAAAAAAATTTCCCGGGTTTTTGTCTACTCAAACTAATTGGGGAACATTTGATCAATGAACGAAATGGGAAAATTTTTTATGGTTGGACACTTGGTAAAAAAAGGTGTATATATGATGTTTAAAAACATGGGAAAAATGCTTAATGGCAGATTTCTTGGCCAAACGCTCCCATTTTTAAGATACAGAATGTTAAAAAGCATTTGCAGTTGCAATTTTTCCCTTACTTATAATCGAGTTTTTTTATTCATATGAAACTTAGAACAGTTAGAGCATTGATTGAAATACACCTGATGATAAACTTTTGTTACTATCCTGGATCAGTGGCGTAGATTCCCCGAAATTCAATAATTTTTTTACCATTATTTGGTCATAACTTTTGATAATAACATTATTGATAATTTGGTACATGCTTTATTTTACGTAAAAACGTATTTTCATTTAAAAATAAAGACAATAGTGATTAACAGAGTTATTATTAATCTTAACCCTAGAACTAAAGACCCATTTTTTTACCTGTAAACTACAAACCGTCGTAGATATTTACCCCACGGGATTTTTGCTCTTACCATCGTCCTAAAAGCAGTAATCTGACTTATAAGTACATTAATTTCTTTGTTTTTTATGCCCAAAAGAATGGTGAAGAGTAAATTTAATTTTATCAAGATTTAGTTGGTTAAAAATTGATTTGAATAGCTATAAGTACTGAAAAACAGTCAAACCGTCATTTAGCAAACCAACATTTATAACTATTTTTCTAAGCAAACGATTTTTAAATTTCCAAAGTTATTTCAAAGAGAACACATAAGGCTTTAAGAAAAAATATAACATCATGATATTTTGCTTAAAAAAGTTTATTCATTTGGGACTTTAAAAATTCAAACAAATTGAGAATCCGATCAATGGAAAAATTAAATAAATATTCATAAAATATAGTTTTTAAGAATTTATTTCTGTTTCTCTCATGGAAAATATGAAAAAAGAGAAATTTAACAGATATAAAAAATATTTAGAAGTACAGTTACGATTTTACTCATTATTATTTACTCATCAAAATTTACCTGGGGTAGATAAAAAATATATACCGGTTTGTAGTTCTAGGGTTAAATATTACTCTCTTAGTACCCAAGTTTATTAATAAAACGAGTATTTTGGCCAAAGTTTCACATAAATCAAAAAAATACGGGATAAATCGCATTGCTGGAAATTTTTCTTTCACACCCTGTATCCTAAAAATGGAGCCATTTTGAAGCAATGTTTATAAAACATTTTTGTCTTATTTTTGGCCAGGAAATCTCACATTTGGCGATGCTTCATATTTTTTGATACATCCTGTATATTCAATACGTCACAGACAGTT
>JAHBCN010027076.1:0-10258 GCA_019359885.1 Listronotus oregonensis | reverse complement strand
TTAAAACAAACAAATTTGAGGTTTTTTTTATCTATTCGCTAAATAAAAAAAATAATAATTTACCATTAATTTTTTAAAATATTAATCGTAAATTTGCCGCCCATAATATTTCCGCCCAAAGTTTTAGCCTACTCACCCTTTTGCGTAAATCCCCCCTTTATACCGCTCTATTTTTGGTTAAATTAAGACACAACCTTTTTTTTATACATTTGGTGGCATATAGAAACATTTTAGGGATAAGAATTATATAAATTTTTTTTAAGAAGCAGATAAAATTAAAGAAATACAAAACTTTTTACTGGGGAGCAGAAAAAAGATTTTTAATTTTTAACCAGATGTGAAATATAGTGAAAAAATTCTGATATGTAATCATTTTTTGTTTCGTTATTTAAAAAAACTTTTCATTTAAATAAACTTTTTACCTTTAAATTGGTTAAGAATTTTTTGTACAAAGTTTGTAAAAATATTTATAAACAATCTGCAGATACAAGGGGGCCCAAAGGTGAAAAGCTCGATATCTCCAAATCGTCCATTATAGTGAAAAACTAAACATACAAAAATTATAGACAAAAAGGGCAAAAAATGTAAAATTTTTTTTATTCCAGAATTTTTCTATTAATCCCCCCCCACTCAAGAAAATTTTTTATTTTTAGTTTTTCCCCCTAAAATAAAAAATATGGCGAAAAACATTTAAAAAAAATCGTCATCCTGTATATTATTCTTGTTGTTATATAGGAAAATGTCGACGTAGATGGTTTTTAAAAAATTTTTTTGGTTTTGACTTTTCCGTCAAAACCCGGAAGTGATTTTTACAATCCATTTATATAAAAAGTATTCCTTTATTACAGGAAATATATTTTTTCTTAATCCATTACTTTCCATTTCTTAATTTTAAGAAGAAACAAATGGGCCCCTTTTACAGTGTGAAAAAAAAATAATGTATTTCGGTTTTTGGGAGATTTTTGATCCACCCTGAAAGTTGCATCACTTGATAGCAAATTTAAAAAAAAAACATTGAAATTATGAAAGTAATATTCAGCTTCCATAACTTTGTACCCCTAGTTTTTAGATGCAAGTTTGTACCTTGAGTCACCATCTATTATTTTTGAAACATGTTATTAAATTTATTGTTATTGTTGTTAAGGGAAATATAGAACTAAAAGAACAAAGTGATGATTTAATTATTATTTTATTTAAGAAACTCTTACTTATTAAATAATCGCCCTTTTTACAGTTCTTGACACAGTTTTTTCATGTCTGAATGAAATGCCTCTGTATATTAAATATAACAATAAAATCTTACAATATCAAAAAAAGTTGCAGAAGTGCAAGAGTCTTGCAGGTCGTCTTGGTCTTGCGTAGTCTTGCACACCCTCGGTCTTGGTCTTGGTCTTGCATACCCCGGCTTGTTTGTCTTGCAAGCGAAAAGGCAGTCTTGGTCTTGGTCTTGGTCTTGGTCTTGCTGCAAGACCAAGACCAAGACCGCAAGACCAAGACCGGTCTCGCTCATCACTAGTTTGTTTCATTCA
The DNA here is from genome assembly GCA_019359885.1 of Listronotus oregonensis. Taxonomy (NCBI): domain Eukaryota; kingdom Metazoa; phylum Arthropoda; class Insecta; order Coleoptera; family Curculionidae; genus Listronotus; species Listronotus oregonensis. The sequence continues at coordinate 8,729 of JAHBCN010027076.1, read as the reverse complement.
ATAAATAGAACATTTTGAATTAATTTTTAAATGGATCGGTGCTGGTATACTTACTTGTACCAACAAAATATTGTAATTAGCGAAATTTTTAACGACCAAAATCACTTTATTTCTTATTTTGTTAAAATTTTTTAAGATATTAAAGTTTTTATTTTAAATTTAAATCGTTAATATTTCAAAAACTAAGAGGGCTACAAAAAAATGTATATAAAAAAACTGACGAAGTTTTATCAGACCATCAATTTTGATTATATACTTTTTTTCCTAAAATCAATAGTTATCGAGTCATGTAAAAAAAAACGATTTTTCACATTTTTTTAAGGTAAAAAAATGCTATTTTAACCCGCTGAGGCAGCAGTGCGGCTTTGAATTGACTATTGTTCATAGTAATAAAAAAAAATGTTTCATGCGGTTCTCTTCTACGCTTGGGTTTTAGCGGTGGCCTCCCGCACAATTAGACTTTATGGAAGCCTTCGTATGTTACGTAAATGTCTTTGGTATGTGTTATGATATACCTTATACTTTCTTGTTACCTTGATTTACCTTATGTATATTGTCTTTGCCGGTTATTGTCATTATCACTTTTTTAGTTTCATTTAAGTTAATTAAAGCCTATATTCTCAAAGGTTTTTTTACTTTTACAATTTAATTAACTTAAATAAAAATCATGGATAAACTACTTCGCCAATGCTGTAGTCTCATTAATTGAGATCAAGCCATGTTCACAGTAGAAACAGATGCTTCAGAGTTCGCTATTGGTGCGCAACTTTCTCAGCTTGGGAGGCCTGTACGTTTTTCTCAGTACTCTCCTAAAAACAGAAGCAAAATCATTCATCAGTAGAGAAAGAAGCGTACGAATTTGGAAGCATTGAGAAAAATGAAGACATTTTCTTTGAACGAAGCATTTCAGACTCATAACTGTAAAGATCTTGCGTTATAGATGTTGCCACTAAAAATTTGGGGGAAAATTTTAAAAATAAAAGATTTTGGATTTTTTTTTTTTTTTTATCGCCAATGCTGTATCTCATTAATTGATGATCAAGCCATGTTCACAGTAGAAACAGATGCTTCAGAGTTCGCTATTGGTGCCCTTTCTCAGCTTGGGAGGCCTGTAGCTTTTTTCCCCGTCCCTCTCTAAAACAGAAAAAATAATTCATCAGTAGAAAAAAAGCGTACGAAATTTTGGGGAACTTGAAAAATGGACTTTTTCTTTAACGAACTTTCGACTCATAACTGATCAAAGATCTGTGGCGTTTATGTTCAATAAAAATCAGGGAAAAAATTTAAAAAATGAAAAGTTTTTAAGATGGCGTTTGGAGTTATCATGTTTCTATTATGACATAATTTATAGACCTGGAAATGAAAACAATGTAGCTGATACCCTGTCGAGGATTTGTTCTGCCACACAGAACATCAAAGCTCTCTATGAACATCATGATGCCCTATGCCATCCTGGAGTTACTCGGCTTTATCATTGAGTCCGTTGTAAAAATTTACCATTTTCTATTGAAGATGTTCGAAAAGTAACAGCATCATGTCCTGTATGTGCAGAATTAAAGCCAAAATTTCACAAGAATCAAGGTGTCCTCATAAAATCGACATCACCTTTTGAAAGGCTGAATATTGACTTTAAAGGTCCAGTCCCATCTTCAACAAATAACCACTACATCTTCACGGTTATTGATGAATTTTCAAGATTTCCTTTTGCATTTGCATGTTCTGACATGACTTCAGCAACTGTAATGAAATGTTTAGGTCATGCCATCATACATACACTCTGACCGGGGAACGTCACTCATCTCTCAAGAATTAAAGTCATTTTTAGATTCTCATGGTATAGCAACTAGTCGCACAACAGCATACAATCCGCAAGGAAACGGTCAGTGTGAAAGATACAATGGTATCATATGGAAAACAATCCAGCTTGCTTTGAAATCCAAGAACCTCAAAATAACTCAGTGGGAACTAGTTTTACAAGATACTCTTCATTCTATAAGATCTTTTGTGTACTGCTACTAACTGCACCCCTCACGAAAGAATGTTCAACCACTCGCGTCGGTCTACCAATGGCTGTTCAATACCTACTTGGCTTTCCATCCCTGGACCAGTTTTCTACAAAAGAAACGTTAGAAATAGTAAATATGAACCTCTTGTAGAAAGAGGTTGAGTTATTACAGTCAAATTCCGACTATGCTCATGTACGTCTGCCAAATGGAACGGAGACTACCGTCTCTACGCGACATTTAGCCCCGCGTGGAGATATGGCATTGAGTCAAAACTCCCTTGACTCTGAAAAATCCTCCTCCTTCCTCTACAAACACCCAGATTAAAGAAATAGGTGATTCCATTGGCCTGCAGGAAGCAACCAGTAAAGGTGCAAACTCGCCAGACAATCGTTCTGATTCAGAAATTCAGTCTGTTCAGATGACACAACAAAACCCAGATCAGATTCCACCTGGTAGGACTTCCTATGAAGACCAAATTCAAAATCAAGGTAACAATGGCATCATCTGTTGACTATCGAGACGCAATCGACAATGTCCAAGCTAGCTACGTGACTATGTCACAAGGTAGAGGGGAAGAATGTTATGATATACCATATACTTTCTTGTTACCTTGATTTAACTTATGTATATTGTCTTTGTCAAGTTATTGTCATTATCACATTTAGTTTCATTTAAGTTAATTAAAGCCTATATTCTTTCTTTTACTTTTACAGTATGTTTATTGTACTACGCCACTGTTTAGTTTAAAGGGGTGGGTGAAACTTAAAAAAATATATATTCGTGCAATGGTCAAGGATCATTTTGTCAATAAATGCAAATGTGTTTGTTACTAGGTATATGTACGTAAATAATATGTTACAGTACTCAACTGTAAGCCGTAACCGGTTGCTAACAATTGAGAAATGAAAAAAATGAGATCAATAAAACCAAATTTGTGGAAAAACCTTACAAATTATTTTAAAGAATATTGTGATTCAACTAGTATTCATGGATTTCGATATTTTGGTGAACAAAGAACGTATCTTGAAAGGTATAATGAAATTTGAATTTGACATGATTTTGGTTTTTAAGTTTAATAATAAAAATATAATTTATTTCATATTGTTTGGTAGTGAGATTACATTATTAATTTGAGTCTGGTAGGTTAGTTATTACTGTATCAGAGCTGGTAAGGGTCTCTAAGCAATACTTATCGGACTGTTTCATTTTTATAAATCAAATTAAACATTTAAAAATATGCCAATATGACATTTTCTTGCACTTGTTGACTGTTGCCACAGGAAAAATGGTGATGCGATTTTCAGAATATAATGTGATTTCTTGATTTTTGAAATCAAATAATGATACAGAACAGACTTACAGTATGAAATAATAGTACATTATTCAATGAGCATGTAATTACTCACGATGATGAAGTTTGCCGTAATTCATCAGAGTGAGTAATAGCTATTACATGCGAGTAGAATCCTATACTTTTTCTACGACTTATCTTTTATACAGTGAGTTACATAGCTGTTTAAATTAGCTTTTCAATGATTTATCATAGCTGCATTTTAATTTAAAATTTTTTTCGGCACTTTTTATTAAAAGTACATGAGAGAAAGGAAGAAATTTACTTTTTTATTTGTTTTACAATTTTACCTTAATTACCAACCTCGTAATGGAGATACTAAATTATGAATATTTTTTAAATTTTCTTTATTGGTGATTTTTTATTAACCCGCCAAACTTTGCATAATAAAATTCTATTTTATTCAAACTTATTTATTAGAACACAGGATGGTAAATTACACAAAATTATTAATTACTAACGTTTTCTTTGAAAATCTTTATGGTGATATTGGAGCAATTTGTGAAATTTAAAGTTGGAGTGGTAGTAATGTCTAAATTAACGTTTTCGTTATTTGTATTTTTATGCATATTTACAGTCGATGACGTACTCGCATTTACGTTAACTGTTTTAAACAATTTATTTGCAGTGTCTATTTTGTTTCGTAGCAATTGGTCTATGTAGCCCTCTGCTACTGAGGTGAATTTTCCACCATGTCTTTTTAAAGCTGTGATATCGCCACCACCGTCTACCAGAAGAGTGGCGGACGACCTTCTTAACGTATGGGCCGGTATATAATTCTGGATTTGGTAGATTTTAAAAAATAGCAACTTTTTTTCCCATCGATCCAAATTTGTTAATTCCAATAGATTGGATCGTACATTTACCTTGATTATAATTTAGAAAAAATAAAGTTGTATTTCAAAAAAAACATAATTTTTAAATTGTTACCTTAGTTACGAGATAATCTTTATCTGGTGCCTCATCGATGAATTTATGGATTTTCTCAGAGGTAAATGTTTTTTTCTACTACTGTATAAATAGGAAAACTTTGTGGTCCTAGCAACGCGAATGATAACGAAAGAGAACCTTCGTGTTACCTGGTTGCTAAGCGTTGCTAGCTACGAAAGTAATATTTTCAGCGCCTGGACAAAAAAGTAAGAGTAAAAAAAAGAAAATATGCTTGTGGGAAATATTAGGATTTATTTATAAAAAGTAACTAATTTATGACAAAATATTTTAAAAAACTAGGTTAGGTATTAACATTAAAAGTAATTGTGCAATTTGAGCAATTAGCAAAAGAAATTGGAGGAATAATACTTGAATTAACAGTTTTTAAATTCGTTGTTGGGGTATCGTTATCACCTTTAACTACGTTAATATTCATATTTTTCACTGTTACTTCATTAGAGGAAATATTGGTAGGAATTTCGTGTAAAATCTTCTTTGAAATTTCCACCTTATTACTATAGGATTCAGCAATATATCCCTCCGCAACAGAAGAAGATTCCAACCTCCATGCCTTTTTAAGTCCAAAATATCGACATCCGAAGCATTGGAAAGGAACGTAGTTGATGTTCTTCTAAAAGAATGGCCAGTGTATCTACTGATGTCTTCAAGCTTCAATTACTTGATTAACACATTTAACCTCTTTCATAAAGATACAATAAACGCTCATCTAGAGCATTCTGGCCAGCTTAATATATTCCTGTAAAAGTCTGACATAAGGAACTGAGCCTTCATCGTTGGTTACTACAAAGTTTCTTTTAACTTTATTTTTAGACTCCACTATTTTACTATAGCCACGTCATTTCTTATTTCTACATCACTTAGCTTCATTCTGTATATTTCGTCTGTCCGGCATGCCCCAGCCATCCTATAATGGCTATTACTTTCAGTTAATAACTTTGATCAGGCGCGTTAAGTAAAACTTTATGATTTCTTCTTTTTTAAAAATTTTTGACTTTTTTGCCTCATAACCATCGTTTTTCCTTTTAATAAAAGCAACTAGTTTCTTGAACTCCGAAATATCTTGATTTTTGTTTACGGAAATTGTTAACTTGAGCATGGAATATACAGACCAGAGGGTTGGTGGTAATAAAGACTCGGATTTTTCTTGAAAATACGCCAACATCACATTCTCGTCAATCCGCCCCACATTTTTTGTAGCAAGCCATTCAGAAAACGATTTATATGTTTGATGGTACCTCTCTTTAGATTTGTCTGGCAGAAGTAAGGCACACGCAAGATCAGCTTCCTTTTGGATGCCATTTTCATATTCATTTAACATTTTAAAATGGGAATGGATTTATACTAAATTAACAATAATTTAAAATCTGACAAGTGCTGATGACAGACAATGTCAACAATAAATGTGTTGCTATGGATTAATTTTTAACAGGTAAAATTTCAAAATCTCTGATATTTCTATTAAAACATGATGTTAATGATTATTAAATTATGCGGTACGTAGAACTGCAGCAGAAAAAATATAATACATTACACGATGCGAAAGGCCTTTCAAGTGTTCGGAGGTTTTAAAGAGCCTCGGCTTCGCCTTGGCCATTTAAAAACCACCTCACACCAAAAAGTAAACTTTCGCATCTTGTAATGTAAATAACTATTTTGAACTCCTGAAAAAAAATGAGAAGCACCAAAGTTTAATAATTATCCCACTAAAGATAAAAATAAAGCTTTCCTTTCTGACTCTGTAATATATTTTTTAGAGGATGGTGGTTTATTGTCTTTACCTTGTGTCTGTGTGGATGTGGTTTTTTTATATCATTGGTCTATAATAAATGGATAAACAGCCCAGTAATGATTAGTTTGGCGGCCAAACAAACACCAATATACGAAATACCTTTTCCAGCTGTTACAGTTTGTCCTTTGCAAGCTTTAAATCCGTTTCCCACTGATCAGTACGAGATTTACATAAAAATGGATAATTTGGAAGATGTATCATCTGAGGAGTAAGTTATAGTTAATTACAGGTAAAATATAATTATTATACATTTTTGTTTTTTCAAAATGTTTTATTCCCATATATTTTTTAAATATTTTTGATAATAATTTTTTTATCCCTTTACAAAAAATGTGTAATAATTTTAACATGTTACTATTTTATTACTGAATTCAATATACGACGCTGCGGGTGCAGGATGCATGGAGGTAAGTAACACGCGGCATCGCCATTCGGGAGGCCGGTCGTATTTTCGAATGTAACATGCGGGCTGATCATTTTACTGGCGATCTCGAGTGCTACTTTTCATTCATTCACTAGACTTTTTTTCCGCGAAAAGATCCAAAATGCATAATTATTTGTCTTTGTTAAAGGTAGCATATTTTATTGTATTGTCTAATTTTATTAATCATGGATTTCTAGTGCTATTGTTATTTGGAAAAAAAATAATGTGTTGCGTTGCCAATTAAAAAACAAAAAAGAAATAGATGTAAATAGCAATATTAATAAAAATGTTTATGCTTAAGCCTTAAGAATTAGGATATTGTTACCCCCATACATATTTGAGTTGTCCTTGTCGGCTCTTTGACGGAATAATTTGCCGACAAAGAAAGGTTTAGTAATTGATTGATAATTGATTTTGTCGTTGTAGGCTTTATTTTAAAACTCTTTTAAAAAAGAAGTTTTTACGTTTCTCTTTTATTTTGGAGGGTTTAAGGAGAATAGATCCAGGGTCTTCTTTTAAATTTTGTCATCTTAATTATTTTTTTTTTTTTTACTACTGTATAAATAAGAAAACTTTGTGGTCCTAGCAACGCGAATGATAACGAAAGAGAACCTTCATGTTACCTGGTTGCTAAGAGTTGCTAGCTACGAAAGTTAGGTATATTTTCAGCGCCTGGACAAAAAAGTAAGAGTAAAAAAGAGAAAATATGCTTGTGGGAAATATTAGGATGTATTTATAAAAAGAAACTAATTTATGACAAAATATTTTAAAAAACTAGGTTAGGTATTAACATTAAAAGTAATTGTGAAATTTGAGGAATTAGCAAAAGAAATTGGAGGAATAATACTTGAATTAACAGTTTTTAAATTTGTTGTTGGGGTATCGTTATCACCTTTAACTACGTTAATATTCATTCGTAACCATCGTTTTTCCTTTTAATAAAAGCAAGTAGTTTCTTGAACTCCGAAATATCTTGATTTTTGGTTACGGAAATTGTTAACTTGAGCATCGAATATACAGTAATACACATTCTCGTCAATCCGCCCCACATTTTTTGTAGCAAGCCATTCAGAAAACGATTTATATGTTTGATGGTACCTCTCTTTAGATTTGTCTGGCAGAAGTGAGGCACACGCAAGGTCAGCTGCTTTTTGGATGCCATTTTCATATTCATTTAACATTTTAAAATGGGAATGGATTTATACTAAATTAACAATAATTCAAAATCTGACAAGTGCTGATGAAAGATAATGTCAACAATAAATGTGTTGCTATGGATTAATTTTTAACAGGTAAAATTTCAAAATCTCTAATATTTCTATTAAAACATGATGTTAATGATTATTAAATTATGCGATACATAGAACAGTAGCGAAAAAATATAATACATTACACGATGCGAAAGGCCTTTCAAGTGTTCGGAGGTTTTAAATAGCCTCGGCTTCGCCTCGGCCGTTTAAAAACCACCTCACACCAAAAAGTAAACTTTCGCATCTTGTAATTTAAATAACTATTTGTGCCACTGCGACAAATATTAAGGAAATATACAGGGTGACGTGGATCTAAATGTACATACGATATTATGAGATATCCTTGGAGGTTTTAAATAACCCACATTTAGTAGTCCTATCTCTAATCTTTACTGAGTTACAGGGTGTTTTATAGGTTTTGCCTAAAATTCATTTTTGTAATATTTCTGGAAGCACTTAAAATAAAATATTCATAATTGGTAAGAATATTTTTTATATAAGTGGGTTTAAAATGCCATATACAAAAGTTTTAAAATACAGGTCCGTTCTTAAAAAAATTGTTTTCAATTTATTTAAAATTCATCACCCTGTATATCAGATTTTTGAAAACTTTACTTTTTCTTTGAAAGATAATGAATGTGATCCTAATTACATATTTTTCAATGTTGCCGCACTTACCACAATTTCGATATTTTTTAGAAATTAATGAAAAATAAACAAAAAACAATTGGTAGCCTAATAAAAGTGCCCATATTGCCTAGAAATAGTACGTACCTGACATTATTTGTTTTGTTATCAAAACATTTTTGTCGTACTCGTATATTCCCTTTTTTTAAATGCCTTACCAGTTTTCTAATTAAGAATATGCCGACACTAGTTTTGTGTGCGCTTCTATGGCAATGGAAGAGCAACGGCCCCAGAATCTATAAGAAAGTTTTCCGGAAAAAATGTCCAAAAC
>JAHBCN010027075.1:0-10239 GCA_019359885.1 Listronotus oregonensis | reverse complement strand
ATGACTTTTCAAATATGGGGTTCGTCGCCATGAGCATAGAAATGATAAAGTCAAGAAGACACTTGTGTAAAAAATCACGACGGTTTTCGCTGGGAAAAATTAGTTTCTTGGTCAAGGAATGTTAACTTGGGGAGAAATCTTACGACCTATCGACTCTCCCGAGAGTCGTTTCCCGGAGATGAACACTTCGGACAATTTCGGACTTTAGTCAGCGGTACCGCAACGATAAAAAAATTTTTACGAGGGCTCGACACCGATTAATATGGCCGGACTGCACAGTTCCAACAAAAACAGCTCTAGCGGTCGGAGCTCTGGTAACCGGAGTCGTATTCGGAGTAAATGGGGGCCCGCCAACTTCGTTAATATAGGTGGGCAGCATTAGAAGCTCGACTTTATGGGAGTAGAACCCTCGGCGAAAAAAGCAAAATCGGGTTTCACGAAACCGTGACGCTTCCTAGGGGGAGGTACGTAGGATCGGGGGTATTTTTTGGCTTCCAATTTAGACATTCCTCTTCGAGTTCGTCTATTGAATTTACTACTGAAAGTTGCGTCGATGAAAGGTGATAAATTACGGGCACGATATCAAGTTGGACACCCTCGGGTATGCTACCGTAATCAAAAAGGCGTTCTTAGTAAGGAAAGAACATACCTTGGGTTTGGGATCTTGGTTCGTTCTGGGATTTTTTTAAACAGCCTAGGACGATAATCTGGTGGTCGTGTTGCAAAGCAAGGCGGATAGACCTTTCCATGAGAACCTAGTCCTATTTCTCGGAACCAATTCAAAGCTTTACCCGAAAATAAATCAATAGCGGATTCAAACAGTTCGTGTTCCTTAATCCGCGAGCTCCCGCATTTCCCAAAAACCCCGTTCTAGGAAATTAGCAGAAAGTTCTTTGGTGTCGCCGGTAAATTTAAGCCCCCATTTTTCTACGCGTTGCGTTTAAACATGACAAGTAGTAGGCGTCGATCGTGACGTTCCAGGACGTTGAATATTAAGACTTGCGCCGGAAACGATTGACTCTTCAGAGTCGAACTTGTCGAGATGAGTTTTTTTCTAAGAGTAGGCTTAGATTGGATCATGCTTTAAAGATTCTGATAAAGAATTCAAGGTAGCCAAAACATCGACCAATAACTTGGCTCGTGTATCGATATCTTCCCCTTTTAGGTTGGAACAGGGATGCGATCGACCTGTAAAAGATGTACTAAACGCGACGAGTTCGCTGGAATTTAGCTTTCGCGTTTTCCCCAAAAAAGGGTCTTCATAATCTTTTTGGCATCATCTAACCCCTTTGGGAAACGAATTCTCCCCGTCCTCGAATTTAAAATTGTACGGGGAAATTCAAAACTTTGCCCTTCTTTTCCAATTGTAAGAGTGGGCGTAAAGCCGCTCGTAACTCATCAACCGTTTTCGAGTCGTCAGCTGGTATTCCACGAACCGTAAGCTCATAAATGAGCATCTCCTTTTTAAGATAATTTATCTGCATATTATAGTCCATCGTTACAAAGTATATATAACAAATCAGAATCAAACGACCGATAAAAGTAAAAAAAAGATACAAATTAAGTCAATCGGAAATAATTAATCACGGTAATAACGATAATAAAATAATAAGATCATTAAACGTTGGTCGGCATTGCGGCGCTCCTCGGCTAAGCACAATTGTCCCGGAGTGCCTTTCGCGCCGATCAAGTGACCGTCCCAAGCCCGAAAAGAGGGGGGAGACGCGGGACACAATCACACATCATCACCCACACACACACACACACACATTTAAACACAATCCTAACCAAGGTGGAAGGAAAGTGCCGAAGGCTGAATGGTCACAAGGATATATGTGATCGCGAACTTTCCCCCGGGGGCCCAGGCAGCACCCCTGTATCGCATTCCTTATCCAGCCATGCGGGCTCTGGCGGATGGACCGAATATTCCAGCTACTCGTGGGAATTATATGGGTAGCAATCAACCAAAAACCAACCAGGCAAGGTCACAGGAAAAAGTCAGCCACGACCAGCTAAAGGAAATCCATGAGAGATTGACAACCTGACAGATGAACAGGTCATTAAGCCCAATCTGTCAGGAAGTTCTAGAGCTCGTGTGCGAGCCTTGATTCAAACAGGCATAAGCCGCGCTGAGGCTAAACGTGCCGTGATTAAGGAAAACTTCATCGCATACGCAAAACGCATGGGTAAGGCAAAGGACTCGAAGGCCACTGAACAGGCCACAGCAGCCAGCCAAACCCAAAAAGGACGGATCCGAGGACATACTCCCATAAAAGGCAATTCAAAAGCCGAGAGGAGACAAGCCAACAAAACCGGCCACTATGACTAGATGTCGTACAAGGCTGCAGCAAGCAGCAGAAGTTGCATAACGTCAGCGAAGGCTACCCAGAAGACCAGCTGACGACCGAAAGGATGGAGGAAGTCCAAGCCTCAATTTTGAACGCTTACGACAACATCCCAGATGGCCAGGTTGTAAGCTTTGAAAAATGCAACCACAGGCCGGGATACCTTGAAGTCACCTGCGCTGACAAAAGCAGCGCAGAATGGCTAACAAAGACGGTGCCAACACTCAAGCCCTGGGAGGGAGCAGTGTTAAAGGCACTGACAGACAAGGACTTGCCAAAGCCAGTCACCTGCACCGTTTTCATCCCGGATGAACCGGAAAGAATGCCAGCTGAAAGAATCCTAAAAAGGATATCGGTAGGCAATAAAGGCCTAAACACAAACTTGTGAAAGTCCTGGGAAGCAGTCCCAAAGGACAAAGGCCAACTCTGGACCTTCTCCATGGACAAACAGTCCCTCGAAGGTCTGGAAAAACTGAACATGAGCCCATACTTCGGATTCGGAAGGCTCAAGTTCCGGAAAAAGCAGGACAAAAAAGTCCAACAAATTGCTGAAGACGCCGAGGCCAGCACATCAAAGGCCGGGCTCACACAACGGACCGCTGAGGAACCGAGGCCAGTACATCGAAGGCCGGGCCCATAGCACCGGAGGAGAGGGAACGGGAGGTCGATACTGACGAGCCTTCTGCTCAAGTGGCACCAGTCCGCTGAAAAGACATACAGTCTATCAGCAAATGGACACCGCCACGGAGGGGGGGCCCTGTTGAGGAGTCGATCCCCAGCCCCTCTTAGTTACAATGGATACCATAAAGGTGATCCAAGTGAACCTTCACCATGCCAGGCTGCCTCAGCCGTGCTGTGTAGAAGGTTCCAAGAAGAAGGCCTGGATATCGCCCTTATACAGGAACCATGGCTAAACAACGGAGCCATCAGGGACTCAATCCAACGAGGTAAGTTACTATATCATGATAACAACCCAAGAGCTTGTATTCTTTATAATAGTAATAACATCAGCTGTACACTAATCTCGGAGCTCTGCTCTAGGGACTTTGTTACAGTACAGGCAACCGCAACAACAGCAGAGGAAGGGACTAAGACCTGGGAGTCTGCTGCGTCTATTTCCCGGAAAAAAGGACCTGTCCACCATCCCTAATGGAGGACATCATAGGCCACTGCAGAGGAAGAAGACAACAAGTAATAGTTGGAGGTGACGTCAACGCCCACAACACAATCTGGGGAAGCACCAATACAAACAGTAGAGGTGAGTCCTTGCATGAATTTATTAAGAGTGAAGGGTTAGACATAGCTAACATAGGCATAGAACCCACTTTTGTGACATCAACCAGGCGTGAGGTCTGACCTTACTTTTGTAGCCATGATGTCAGTGATACCATCACAAACTGGCATGTCTCTGACGAACCATCGTGTTCAGATCATCGCCACATCAGATTTGATTTAACAATTTCTAGACTAGCCGTCAAGAAATTCCGTAACCCAAGGAGGACACTCTGGCAAGGCTATGAAAAAACACTAGAGGAGTCACTCAAGGGGGGCACGGCAACAATCTTCACAACGAACGGTCTTGATCTGGCAGTAGACCAACTAAATGAGGCAATAATAACGGCCTATAAAGAAAACTGTCCAGAACAAACAAGACAACAAAGAAATAAAACAGTCTGGTGGAATAGTCACCTAGAGGGTCTTAGATCCGAGGTGAGAAGGCTATTTAACAAGGCCAAACTCAACCAAGACTGGGCAACGTACAAAACGAAACTTACGCAGTACAACAAAGAGATCCGCAAGGCGAAAAGAATTTCCTGGGAACAGTTCTGTGAACAAATCACAGAAACCCCGGAATGCGCCAGGATCCACAGAGTCCTCGCAAGAGAAGGTACTGCGAGTGCTCCCGGCCCCCTAAAAAGAACGGACGGGGCCTTCACAAGCACTAACAAGGAAACCCTAGGGCTATTGATTAACACCCACTTTCCAGGATCAACTATAATTGATCAACGTCGGCCAAGAAAACAAGCCGCAATCCCAGAAGACCCCTAAAGGAAGACTGGGATAAGGCAAAGGAAGTGGTAACATATGAAAAAATCAAATGGGCCATAGGCGAGTTCCACCCATACAAGTCGCCAGGCCCGGATGAAATCTACCCGGTACTGCTCCAAAAAGGCATGGCCGTATTACTGCCGCATCTCTGCAAAATTTTCAGAGCATGCATTGCGTGGGGCTACATACCAAAAATATGGCAAAGGCTACAGTAGTCTACCTGCCAAAGATAGGTAGAATTTCAGACCAAACGCCTAAGTCATATAAACCTATAAGTCTATCCTCGTTCCTGCTCAAAACATTGGAAAAAATTGTGGATAGATACATAAGGGATAACATACTATCACTATACCCTTTAAGTGACCGCCAGTATGCCTATCAATCAGGAAAGTATGCGGACTCCGCTCTGGACGATCTGAGCAGACTCCTGACAAAGTCAATCGATGACAAAGAGATAGCGCTTGGCACATTTCTAGACATAGAGGGGCGTTCAACAACGTTCCAACAGGATCGTTAATGAAGGCTCTTAAACGAAGGAACATCCCGCACACCATATGCTACTGGATGGAGGCCAGCCTAAGAAACAGGGTCATTAGATCCACCTTGGGCGAGGACACCATAGAAGCTGAGGTGGGGAGGGGCTGCCCACAAGGAGCGTTCTATCACCATTATACTGGGCGATCCTAGTCGACGACCTTCTGGCAAAAATGGCCAAAGAGAGGTTTCACTGCCTCGGCTACGCAGACGACATACCATCGTAGTTAGAGGTAAGCACTTAGACTTTGTTTCAGAAAGGACGCAAAACGCACTGAACATCGTAGACGAATGGTGCAGGGAGGAAGGTCTGTCGGTTAATCCACAAAAGACCGTTATTGTTCCCTTCACAAAGAAAAGAGCACTAAGGGCACTCATATGTCCAAAGCTCAATGGAGTGGAAATCCCCTTCTCAAAAGAGGTTAAGTATCTAGGAGTCACTTTTGACCAAAAGATGAACTGGGGACCACACCTCAACAAACTTGTTCAGAAGGCTAAAATTGCCCTCGGGAGATGTCGTAGACTTTGTGGAAAAAGCTGGGGACTTAACCCAAAGATGAACATGTGGTTGTATAAAATGGTAATAAGACCCATGATAACCTATGGTTCAGTTGCCTGGGGGGCAAGGGTCTCACAGACCGTAGCAATCAGACAACTTCAAAGTGTGCAAAGGCTAGCATGCGTATGCATCACGGGAGCTATGAGAACAACTCCAACCGCAGCCCTAGAAGTGCTGCTAAACCTGCCGCCACTCCACATCTACATACAGGGGCAAGTAAAGGCGGTACTCTATAGGCTCAAAGGAGGTCAAAGTCCAATTACAGAACACCGAAGGACTCCAAGATGGGAAATAGAGGAGGACCAAGAGGTCAGCTCATTGTTTGAGATGCCCCCAGACAGGATAACCCCTCGTTTCATCTTCAATAGACACTTTCGTATTGTCATACCAGATAGGGAGGACTGGAAGGGAGGCCCTCCAATCAAAGCCGATCATATCTGGTATACAGATGGCTCCAAGACCAACAAGGGTGTAGGAGCTGGAATCTATGGAGATAAGCCTAGAGAAAAGGTAACCTTAAGTCTCGGTCAGCACGCCACGGTTTTCCAAGCGGCAATCGCAGCAATAGTGCATTGCCGGAGGATTAAAGAAAAAGGGAGTAAAGGAAAAAATATCGTCATTTACTCAGATAGCCAAGCGGCCCTGAAGGCCATCAGTTCCCCACAAGTTAATTCCAAACTAGTCGGGGACTGTATACAAGCCCTGGAAAAAGTCGGCTTGGCAAACAAACTTACGGTAGTACCAGGCCACGAGGGCCATCCAGGCAACGAAGAGGCCGACGACCTAGCCAAAAGAGGATCAGCCGCGGAAATGATAGGCCCGGAGCCATTCTGCGGTATCTCGGCAGGTCTCTTCAAAGCATCTATTAAGAGTTGGGTAGACAGACAGTTTCAAAGCTGGTGGGTACAAACACCGGGACAACGACAGGCAAAGCAGTTCATTAAGACCCGCTCGGCCAAGTTTACATCAGACCTACTGAGCCACAGCCGTAAGGTCGTAAGGATAACGGTAGGTCAACTAACAGGACATTGTAACTTAACAAGCACCTGGAAAGAATAAACCTGGTGGAGGATAGCCTGTGTAGGTTCTGCCAGAAGGCTGAAGAAACAGCCTTACATGTGTGGTGCCATTGCGAAGCACTATGCAGGCTTAGGTTTACTAGGCTTGGGGAGGAGAAGCCAAAACCGGCAAGTTATATGGAGTGGCCAGTGTCGAGACTCTGGAGTCTAGATAAGAAGACGGGCTTGGACAAGGTACTCTAAAGAACGATAGGAGAAACCACAATAAATCTGGTAAGGTTGCAGTGGTGGAGGTCATTTTTCGCCATCTCCGCTCAAATAATCTAATCTAATCTAATCTAATCATTAAACGTAGACAGTGATTAAATAAGTAAACCCCAATAACAATAATAAAATAGCCGTCAATACTCAATAATACAGATAAACAATACGCAATAATAAGTAAATGTCAATAACATGGCGGAAACAAAATTGAATAAACAAATCTATAAAGATACTTGGCGAATTAATACAATATAAAAAGCAAGTGAAACAATCAATCATTAGTAGGTTAGTAAATCAAAACTGTTATCTTACTTAGCTCACACAAAAGTTGACCGTTCTTAAATTGGTCCCAGAATAATTAATTTTTTTTAGGGAAAATTTAATTGGCAGTTCCACGTTGGGCGCCAAAAATTTGCCACGCACTTTTTTTTTTAAAAAAGCAGTGTTTATATAAAAACTGGTGTGACTATGATGAGTCACACCAATTGCTCAAAAAGGAAAAGTAAGAAAATTAATACAAAATTTATCCTGTGCACAGGTTAGCTTCACGCCAAAGCAAGCTGTAGGTGTGCGTGCAAACCTACCCGCAGCTCAGGGTGATTAAATTAAATTTAGAATTTCTGGTTGTAGTACGGGGTTATTTTTCTTCATTTTTTACCTCTATGGACTAGGTTCGAATACATGGTGGTTTTCGTATTATTCGACTACTTGACAAATAAGAAGGTAAATTGGGAAATATACTTAGCACTGCACCTTCTTTTAATGTAGGCCTTCCCTTTTTTATCTGGTGTACCGAACCATCAGGCATTTTAGTCTCATAAAAGTTTAGTAGTTCTTCTTCGACAAAGGGTAATGAACAAACAACATTATTTGGTCCTAGTGTTTTGTCTTCTCTGGGAATTGCTTTATTCCAATCTTTTAAAACTGCGGGATCCTAGTACAACAAAATACTTTAATAAAGGTAATATTATACCTATAATTATAAATTACAAGTGTTTTATTATTGACAGTAATTTTTATAACAAGAATTCACTTGCCTAATTAATATTTTTGTGTTAGAAATATTTGTAGGTTATATAATTTGTATTATAATATGCCTTGCCATTTTCAATTGATAATAAACAATAGGTATATTTCATACATATCCTACCTATATATTTATTTATTTTTTACTTTACATTAGGTGCTTTAAACAGACTGGGATTGATTTGACCCGCCACTTTTCTGGTTTGTTTATCGGCGGAATAACCCTATTTGCACCCCGGAACGAAACAAGTTCTATCTTTATTCACTTTCTTAAAACTCATTGTTTATAAATATTAGCAAAATACACCACTTAACGACCACGTTTAATAAAAAATTATACAATTTTCTAAAACTTCTCATAAAACACAAAGCTAAAATGGCATCACTAACGACTGACGCGTCACCTATGACCAAGCCCTAAACTGCTATAAAAGTGGGGACGGATTTTCAAAACTCGGCCATAGGCCTTTTCATCACAATTTTTTTTGTGCGCATGCGTCAGTATCCGCCATTTTTTTCGTACTGTTTTTTGTAAACAAGCATGTAAAAGGGCCTGTAAACACATAATTAAAATAAAAAAATACTAAAGAAAGTATAGTTATTGAAGAAAAGAAATACGAAAATAAAGAAAAAAGTGCCTTACTTAGCAAATAGGTTTTTTTAATCGATTATTTTAATGATATCAGTACGAAAAGGAACGAAGAAGCGGTGTTGTTATGGAGTATGTAAGAGTGATACACGCTATAAATCATTTAAATACAATACAATTTAATCAATATAACAATTGTATATATGTGGTAGGCCTAATCAGAATAAAATTATAGATACTTTTTGTATAGTAAAGAAGTAATGATGCCTAACCTGTCAATCAGCTCACTTCTTTTTCCTTTTTAAAGACGTCCATGACATTTAAGCTACCTTTTTAATTGCGTATAATTATGGGCTTCAACTGAATTATAAATCAGTGAAGCACCATCCACGATTTTTTCCAGTAAATGATTTAATTGGGGAGATAATACTGCATTCCCAGCCATTGTCGATTAATGTCGATCAAAACAGTACGAAACTTTTGAATTGCCGCCATTTCAACATGGCGACTGCGCATGCGCTTGTCACATGATGAAAAGGCCTATTACCGATTTATCTCCTTCTTTGAGCCCTCCGTAGCTAAAACCGTTAAGCTCATGCGCTTCAAACGCAGAACAGATGGTAGCTGGAAAGCGACTCTGTATACCACGGTAAACTATGGATTGTAAAGGTAAGGATCCCCTTCTCTTATGGCAGTTTTGCTCAAAAAGTGGCCCCAGAATAGCACTAAATAGGAGGCACTAGTGTAGCAAAGTGAACCAACGAGAACCAAAGGCCCTGACCCCAATGACCGCAACATATAAAGTAAAGTTTAAAACAACGAGGTGATTGGTTTAGAACGGTTCTTAGGAACAGAAGCGCCATCTTAATTAAGTTCAATTTGAGGGCTATTTTTGTAACACAGAGGTGGCAATCCTGGTCTTTAGAATCCATGGTGTGTAAACATCTGCAAACTACTGACAGCGTACAACTGTACTACTGAACCAAAGAGTAATAATTGTTTTTAAGAAGAGAGGACACTGGGCAAAACATTAAAGGAATACGCCGACATCTCCCATTGACCTTGCGCCATCTTTTTGGTGGCAACGTTGTTGCCGGTACCACTGACTTTTATTAGTCTTTACAGATTTTGCAATGCTCCTTTTTTTTTAATTCAATTGATTATATTATTTTTGAGTTAGTTTGAATGTAAGTTTTAATTTGGTTATACATTTGATAATTAAAAATATTGATATGTGATTAACTTAAGGTGTATTTTAAAACTAAAATATTACACTATGCTCGATATCTATTATTAAAATTAAACATTTTTTTTTTTTTGATGCCCCCTTTATCAAGATTTTTTCTTTGAAGCAATAACATTTTTATCTCACTATCCCTTTTTAAGTCTATTAGACATTAATATTATTATATGAGTTGCACTATCCATATTATTAAAAAACGTAGTGAAAATCACAAGAAATATCTTTAAAAAACAAAAAATCACTTTAAGCAAGCCAACAAACACAGGTCGAAGGTTGAATGCTGTCAGTTTATTGTATGTCACATGTTCGATATGGCCATTTGCAAATTTGCAAATTTTACCATTTGAATGCATTCGATGTAAAGATTGTGCAAACCAGGTGTCGCGCGCTCTTATTACTGTAAACAAGGATAGACAATGATTACGACCGTCGTAAGACTCGCAGGTATAAAATGAGCACTTACCAGCCTAATGGCCAATACCGGACGCGATCACAATCACGTGTTTATCCCTTTAAATTGGTCGCGAATTCTATCTTTCTTGGATTTTATGTGCTTTGTCTCACTAGCTGCTTACGAACAGCACAAATTCTGACCTAAGTTGAGGAAACTA